>VUQR01035224.1:0-11191 GCA_015108515.1 Hemichromis elongatus | reverse complement strand
TCTCTCTCTCTCTATATCTATATCTATATCTCTCTATCTATCTATATCTATATATATATATATATATATATATATATATATATATATATATATATATATATATATATATGATGGATATCAAATTTGTTAGAACTGATTTGTAACTTCTCTGTCAGTCATTTCTTGACAGCAGCTGCCATGTTTCTCAAATGACAGATGTGGTCTCTCACTTTGGTACCAAACTTTTTGAGCTGCAATCTTTTAGGAAGTAGAATTTTCTAATTCAATGTCCCAAAAATGCCCTGGTGCCCCCAGCTATTCTACGAATTTGCTTTTTTTGTAATTATTATGATTCAGCTCAGCTACTAAAATATATACCAACCACATACATTGCAGTGATGGACTGTAGAGGTCTGACAAAGACAGCTATTAGAGACAGAGAGGGCTACAGGGGGGAAAAAAAGAGCAAAATTGGGCTAAAGTGAGCGGCCTAATGCCTCCACCAGCAGCTGTCAAGCCATCTCACGATGCCGTTGCTAAATGAACTCCATGGCCCTACTGTTCACACTCCACCCACCTCCTCCACCCACTGTCTTCTTCACCCTCCTTCGCTCTTCTCTCTGAAATTGGGCACTGAGAATCCATTCTGGCCCACAAATCAAATCATATTATATTGTCATTTTCCATATCCACTCTTTCCCCTCCTTCCTACATCCTTCTTACTCTATCATTCTCCTATCTCTCCCCTTTAACTTTCTCTGTCAGAATCCTTTGCTATCTCTCTCACTGCACTAAGAAAAGGGCATCTGATGTGAGGAATGATGCAAGTCCAGGAGCAGAGATTTTTTTTTTTTCCGTTCCTGAGGTGTAATCCCATCAGATGAGTTGCAGACATTAGGCTCAAAAGTCACAGACTGCATGGTTGCTTTTTTGCTCAAGTTGAACATTTTTCATCTCTGCGGTGCCTTTTGTAGCTGAAGTCATGTGCAGGAGGCAAACCCATTTAATAATGGTTTAATATAATAGTCCTCTTGGAATGACGTGTCAATGTCATCAGAGTGAATACGTTTCAGGAAACTGGTGACTCTGTTTCAAAGAAGTGTTTCAAATTAAAATCCAGACTTCAATGCCTCCTCATCAGAAATACCTGCTGCTGACCTTGGAGACATTAGATTATTAACATCCTTGACCAGTCCAAGGAAATAACTGTTCTATCCATCTCTCCACTCCACCTTTGGGCTCTTAAGGAGGGGAATATCTTTCTAAAATAACCTCTTATTCCCGAGGGCACAGCAAGGCATGCGTATCATGGAATCCAAACAGACAAAAGCAAATGAATAAAGTAGATCCCCGTGGGAATCATGACCACAGTCTGAATGCATTAGAAGTAATGTCGATCACCAATGTCTTCGCCTCGTTGAGTAAGACTTGTGAACTGCCTTGATGTAAAAGACTGTGTCTGTTTGTAAAGTAATTAAACTCTATGACAGAGGCAGATGGCTCTTGCAGATGAAGAATTTATTAGTTTACGTTTGGGTCGTAAACTAATAATAGAAGCACTGTAATAATAGAAATTTAAAAACAAAAGAATAGCATCACTCTGAAATTAAATATTATTTTAAAGAGCACACTGTAATTAAAACTATGAATAAATCTATAAAAATATCAAATAAAACTATACTGTATAAAAGTCTTATAAAAATCTACATATATTTCCCCAGGACCATGAACTGAATAAACAAAAGAGCGTGCATTTCACGGTTCTGGGTCATTTTGACCCAGCATTTTCAGTTTCTTATGTTTTCTTTGGCATTCTTCTGTATTATGATTTAAGTCTCTTTCCTTAGTTATCCTGTTGTGATTATTATTATAGACCTGTGTTTCACTTTATTCTGGTTTTTGTTCTTAGGTTGTGTGTCTTGTGCCCTCATGTTTAGTATAGGTTTAGTTTGGTGCTTAGTCTTCTCTGCCCGTGTGTTCTCTCCGTGTTTCCTAGTCTTCATCTTGGTGAATGGTTTCCTGTTTTATTTTGAAGGGGTATGTCTTATGTCTCTGTGTTTAGCTTCGCTCCCCCTGTCTCGTTAGCCCTAATCTCTCCCAGCTGTCTCTCCCTCCTGTTTTCCATTCTGTGATTACGCCCCAGTGTATTTAAGCCCCGTGTTTCTCTGCGTCAGTGTTGCGTTCTACCATCAGAGTTGCCTGTGTGGTCCAGTATTAGTTTTTCTTGGTTTTGGTTTGTTTTCGTTTTTTGCAAACAATAATGCTCAGATTTTCTAGTTGCATTTTATCTCTGAGTCTTGCATTTGGATCCTCACCTCCGCCTGCCCGCACACAGAGCCCTAACAGTGCATGGATGGATGGATGGATAGATGGATGGATGGGTGCAGCAGAATTAGTTGCAGGGAACCTCCAAGTTTTTGTTCTAGCAAGTGCAGTCTTTCCAAAAATCTTGCAATTTCAGGTAAAATAGGCCATGTCTCTATGTAATAAAACAGAGAAAGACATTTGATTTCAGTTGTCCGGGGAACATAAATATTGCAAGTATAGAGTCCATCCATCCATCCATCGAAGCATTCCCAATCCAAGTAAGCGAGAGAGTGTGACAGCAATCTCTCCAAATTATCTTGAGTCTTTTCCGATCCTTCCAGTTATCCTTCCACTAGAACAGCTCATGTTGGAGGCATCCAGCAGGCATCCAATTGAGACGCTTGAACAACCTCAGCAGATTCTTTTGGATGTGGAGGAAGTATTCTCTGTGTTCCTCCCTAATGACAGAGTGTCTTAGCATATTACTAGAGCTCAGTCCAGACACTCTTTAAAAGAATCCCCTTTTCACCACTTGTATCCAAAATCGTATTATTTCAATCACTACTCACAGCTTATTGCCATAGGTGAGGGTTGGTCATCGAGGAAATAAATGGCTCCACCTCTCTTTCAGCTTTCTTTATAACATGTTCGGTTTGTACAGCAGGAGAATTGTTAGTAATGTCTCCCAACATCCTCCTTTCCCCATGAGCTGGAACTGCATGGAGCCTGTGTGCAGGGAAGGCTTGAAAAGGTAAAAAACACTAAACACATTGTTTTACAGGCAGTTTCAGTATTATGCAAATTTTAGATAAAGTAAATATTTACACCTGAGATGGATTTTGTCTGGTAGCCTTGGTTCCATAGTCCATCTCCTGCAGCAGTTTTAACTGAAATAAGTAGTGAACATAGATTATGTAAAATAAAAAAATATTGAGTTATTGATACGATAATAACTCCATTGGCACCATCTATGACACAATGAGCAAAGTGCTGAATTGCAAATAAAAGTTAGCAGTGTTGGTGGGAGCTAATACACTGCTTATTTATGTTTAAGGTACTTCCAGACTTCATTCATTGTAATCCATGTGTACATTATGATGACATGTTCAGATTTATTAAAAAAGAATAAAGAAACCAATGGTAAATGTTAATGTTCTTGGTATAATATTGAATAAGTTAATCAATTAGAGAAGCTTGGCTTTTCTGGGGATTAACATGTACCTTCTTTAACATATACTACAGCTGCACAGTACAGTAATCTTGTAATTCAAGTTGTGTGTGGGTGTGAGAACATGTTGTTTAGTCATCACAGACCCACAACAGACAAAAGAGAAGGTCCACCTACAACCCTGAACTAACTATAAGGGAGTATTTTAACTATTGAGTGAAGCTGAACTGCTTTTCACATCTCATCAGCCAGTTTGAGCAAAACAGAGAATTAACAATGCCTACATAACTAAAGCTGCTAACAGCCCAATAGTAGCAGATAAAAGAGGTGGCTTCATATTAAAAAAAATAAAGGACCTGGTATTTGCTTTAGAACAAATTAATAAAACTCATTTTTAGAGTGAGAGAGATACAGTATCTCACAAAAGTGAGTACACCCCTCACATTTTTGTAAAAATTTCATTATATCTTTTTATGGGACAACATTGAAGATATAACCTCAAAATAAGTCAACATACAGCTATTAATGTCCCACCACTCTAAACAAAAGTGAGTACACCCCTAAGTGAAAATGTCCACATAAGTGTCAGTATTTTATGTGGGAACCATTCTTTTCCAACACTGCCTTAACTCTGTTGGGTAGCAGTTCACAGGGTGCCACTGGAATCCTTTTCCACTCCTCCATGATGACATAATAAAGCTGGTGGATGTTACAGACCTTATGCTCCCAAACCTTCCTTTTGAGAATGCCCACAGATGCTCTATAGGGTTTAAGTCTGGAGACATGTTTGGCCAGTCAGGTACCTTTACCTTAGTTTATTTAGCCAGGCAATGGTCTTTTTGGTGTTTTTTGAAGTTGTTATCATGTTGGAATACTGCCGTGTGGCCCAGTTCCTGAAGGGAGGGGATCATGCTTTGCTTGAGTATGTCACAGTACATGTTGGCATTCATGGTTCCCCCAATTAACTGTAGCTCCACAGTGCCAGCAGCACTCATGCAGCCCCAAACCATGACATCCCACCACCATGCTTGACTGTAGGCAAGACACACTTGTTTTTGTACTCCTCACCTGATTGTAACCACACATCTTTGACACCATCTGGACCAAATAAGTTTACCTCGGTGTCATCAGACCACAAGTAATCCATATCCTTAGTCTGCTTGTCTTCAGTAAACTGTTTGCGGGCTTTCTTTGTGCATCATCTTTAGAAAAGGATTCCTTCTGGGATGACAGCCATTTGGTGCAGTATGTGGCGTATGATCTGAGCACTGATAGGCTGACCCTCCACGCCTTCAATCTCTGCAGCAATGCTGGCAGAACTTATACATCTATTTTCAAAAGACAACCTCTGGACATGACGCTGAGAACATACACTCAACTTTTGGGTGACCATGACAAGGTTTGTTTCTGAGTGAAACCTGTCCTGTTAAACTTCTGTATGGTCATGGGTGGCTGTGGCTCAGTTGGTAGGTTAGATCAGCTACTGATTGGAAGGTTGGTGGTTCCATCCTTGGCTTCCCCAGTCTACATGCAAAATATCCTTGGGCAAGATACTAACCCCAAGATGCCCTCCGTTCATCACAGTGTGAATGTGTGTGAATACTGGTTAGTTTGTACTTGAGCTTAGAAGTGCTTGTATGAGACTTCCAGTGACCAGTATGAGAAAGTGCGAGAGCAATAACACCAAATTCAACACACCTATTTTCCATTTGCACCTGAGACCATGTAACACTAACGAGTCACATTACACCAGGGAGTAAAAATGGGTAATTGGGTGCAATTTGGACATTTTCATTTAGGGGTGTACTCACTTTTGTTGCTAGCAGTTTAGGCACTAATGGTTGTGTGCTGAGTTATTTTGAGGTGACATCAAATTTACACTTTTGTACAAGCTGTACACTGGCTACTTTAAATAGTATCACAGTGTTATATCTTCACTGTTGTCTCATTAAAAGATATAATGAAAGGGTTAATTGTACCCTCCAAAGTACCATCTCTACTAGACATAATTTTGCTTTTGATGTTTCGCCATTACAACATTGCACATACATGCCTAAGGAATACACAAACACTAAAGAAAGTTCTTGTTTATAATGGAATTGTGTGAAATATACAGTACTTAAATGGCAATTTGAATTCTACAAAATGATTCTGTGATTATAGAGGTTGTTTTGTGTTGCTTTGGGATATTTCAAATCCTTTTTAGCATTATAAGCTTTTTGAAATTCCTGCCAGTAACTGACAGGAACTGTCAAAGCTCTGGGACTGAAAAAGTAGCAAGCTAAGTCGGCTTCATCAAGGCAGCCAATAATATCATTTCAGGATGCAAATATCCTCATGAGGGTACATTTTTTAATTCTTTTGCAATGGCCAGAAGCCACAGACCAGTCCAAGTTCAATATCTGCACAAAAGACCCACATTGGTTACAGTTTCTTTTTTTATTAACAGCTGGGAGGAGTGGGATGTAAGATGATTAGCTTATTTTTTTTTATCTTATCTCCAACTTATTCATGTATAGAAGAAAAAATATTAGTAGAGAAACAACAAAACTTACATGAATAATGATAAGTCTAGAACTGCGTTAGAAATAAAGTGTGATTATGAATGTATTGGTCTATTATATTCACTTCATGTGAGCTGACAAGGACATAAAATAATAAACATGTCAAAGCATAACCTATATTTTCCTATTTATAGTATATTCTGCTCTACAATCACAGGGGTGTAGGGTACTTGTATGTGGCATTTTCTTGCCTGCAAAGGAAACATCTAAACAAAATCTTTATAGCATTAGCAAACTGATATTAGCGTTGGTTTGGGGCTCTGGAAACACCTTGTCATACACATACACACACACACACATGTTGGGTTTTCATAACTTGTGGGGACATCTCGTTGACATAGTGCTTTTCCTAGCCCCTTACCCTAACCATCAAAAGTGAATGCCTAACCCTGACCCTTACCCTTAACCTAACCATAACCTAATTGTAACTGTTGTGGAAAATTTAACAGTAACCTCCAACACACCCAGTGAGCTTGATTTGAAGTGGGTTTAATAAACACATTGCAATGTGGAGAGACCATTCCGAGTAAAACACCAGGATCATCTCTGAATTGTGGCCACCGCTCTTACATCTTATATACAGAGACAGACAAAGAACATTCCACAAACTCTTACATGTTGGCCCCTCTCACGGGGGGGGGGGGGGGGGAGCTATGACTCCTCCCTCACAGAGAGAATTATGACCTTGTTTCCTGCTTGGCCGTCACCTCCCTGGTCCTCTCAGAACATCTGAGTATCTTTAACTTTACAACAGGGTCCCTACCTAAGGATTTACATCCCTGATAAGCAGAAAGAGTCCCACTATCTGTTTAGTGTCTCACATTAAGTGGCCTCACTTTGTTAACATTCCACATGCATGCAAACCGGTGTGAGGAGTGCTCTTACTATAGTAAAGTGAGAGAGTGATATTACTATAACTAACGTGATATGATTAAATATGTGATTAATACGTAAGAAAGGAAATCTGCCATCACATAACCCTGACACTAAAACCACATTTTGAGTCTCAAAAATGCTTTCAAACTCGTGGGGTCGGTCCCCACAAGAATAGTAAACTTCCAATTTTTGGTCCCCACGAAGATGTTAATACCCGTACACACACACACACACACACACACACACACACACACAGGTGGGAACTTGCTGGCATTCTCACAGCTGTCGTTATAAAGACTTTTTTCAATCATCAGATCAATTCAGTCAAATCAGTTTACTATCATAAAAGTCAGAGATTACTATTTCGCATGTCTCTAATATTGAACATAAAGTTTAAGATATGCATAGTTATTGCAGATTTGATCATGATGATTATTAAAAAGAACTGGGCCATTAAATGAAATGCACGTTTTTATCAACCAAGAGGAAAAGTAAATGATGAAAAACTGAAGCATAACAATTTATTACACTGTCAGAGTGAATTTGATGTTGCAGTTGAATGAGGTCAAAAGTAGATTTGACTTTAACCATTCATATAATATTAACATTTTGCCCAACAAGTAATGGCATACAACAAGCAGTAAGTAAATGCAAAATACTCGCCTTCCCTTCAGCCATCAAATATAACAATTTTGATCTACTGAAAACAAATGTAAATTAGTTTTTGAAAGATTTTATATCATCTGCTTGAAGCAAAAGTGTCACCGCTCTAACCTTTCAGGAAAACTGAGAGAAGAGCCTGAATGCCTTACCAACATCACACCATTCCTCAGTGACCTTCACCCTTCACCCTCCCCTTCCCTATAAGCAATCAATAAATATGCTATTTCAAGTCGTGATGGGAAAATCAATCAGAGTATTTTTTTCAAACACCTTCCTCGCCAAGCTTTCTCTCTCTCTCTTGGTACATTTCTCAGAGTGCCTCCAAGGGCCAGTTGTGAAAGTGGAAAGTATTTTCAAGGACTGCTGTGGATGCGATTGAGTAAGAAGATTAATGAAGCTTGACATAAGAAATGTGTTTGCACAGGAGACCAATGGAAGCTGTTTGATTTTATTTCTGACAAATTTCACTCACCAGAAAAAAGGCCTTAAAATTGAAGATGATTAATTGATCATTGATTTACAGGACATAAATAGGAAAAAAAAAATTGCCCTTTATGAAACTGGCCTTTCTGGGATTGCATGCAAAATCCAAAAATCGCATTTTATGTGAACATCTCAGTGATCTAACTTCTGCATTTTTGTTTTGATAGTAATCAGTTTATTATATCTAAGTCTACTTATTACAGCTGCACTCCAGTCTTTTAGAGGCAAATTAAAGGCAGTTAGTCAGAGCTGAGACACTATTCAAATGCAATACTGCCAGACTCGAAGTCTAAATATCCAAAACCTCTTTTATTTATTCATTATTGTGTAGTTAATAAAACAAAATGAGAAATTACTTTAATACCCTCCATGAGAACGTATGCCTCATATATAACACATAAATGTTTCTAAGTGCAGACAAAATATAAAATAAATGTTTATTATAACTGACTTGTCTTACATATTAGTTGACAACAATCCACTACGATACCAGCATGAGAGCGAGCTGAAGTGACATTAAAATGCATAAACTGAATATTACATACACCACCCCCAATGTGGTGGTATGTGTAATACTATGTGTGCTGAGCCTGGTTTATGCTTGAGGTTTCCGTTTTGTTGAAAGGGAATATTAACACCCCAGCCTTGGCAAGGCGCCTGCTCAAAGGGGTTAGTCGGGATTGCCCCTTTAAAATGATAAGACGCTAACCTTTTAATGGGGGTTAACTTTATAAAATACTTTACGATGATTCTCCTTGTTGTAAATTTCATGCTGCAAAAAGGCTAATTAAAGTCCATGTTGTTTTGAAGTGACAAATAATTTGAACATTACTTTAAAGACAAAATGCTAATGGAGCAAGCAGTTTTTCCTTGTCCTAAAGCGTGTACTGAGAATCTTCGTAAATCAAATGAAAAGTGATTGAATTAATTGAACCTTTGGATATAATGATGGTAAAATGTAGTTTATACAACAAGGGTCACTGAAGAGAAATAAAAAATAATCAAATTCTTTTTTTCCCCTCTAGATCCCATTTCAGCAGAAGACCTAGAGGGCAGATGTTGGAATGTGTTAGACACCATCATCATTAATCATCAATATGTCTTTCATCCCTTCAGCAGAGATTTACCGTAGACAATATCAGCTGAAGGGATTCTGAGTAAACAAAACCCTCCTGCTATTGATGTAATCAATAAAATGTTATTAATCTTAATTTCTTTTCTTTTTGCATGTGTTTTCACACAAATAATATCCTAGCCTTAACCCTGTGCAAACTTTTTCACGCCAGTTGTTATTAAAAATGTTAAAAGATTAAAATGTAATGACATGACACCGAGATGTGTTTCAGGTCTTTGGATTTCATACATTCTGTAATTCTCTGATTTCTGGCACATTCTAATTCACATTAAGAGCTTGAAGATAAAATTGTGTTGTGTTTTTTTTAATGAGCTACAAGGTCCATCTCTTGTAACCATTTTAATGCATGGCCATTATGCACCTTCTCTTTAACACCTGACTATCATTTAATAACCTTTAACATCAGTCCTGTGATGTTAATTTGATAAACAGCCCAATTAATTTATTGTTGCAGATAATGGGCAGGATGTAAATGTAAAGCAAATGTGCACACTGATGCTGGACATTGAACGATACATAAATAAATATATTAATTAATAAAGTTGAAATGAACATGAAGATCTGAGACGCAAATTAATAGTTTACACGGTAAGTAATTACTGCTTTCCTTCAGTCTAACTAAATCAGACACACAAAATTTATTTCTCATTGACAACAAACTGTGATTAAGACAGGCATTAAAGCAAACAATGATAGCAGTGGTAGTTAGCCACTAAATGATTACAGCTAGCAAAGAAAAAAAAAAATTCTAATCCTCGTAAACCTTAATCAGTGTCATTAGCTTTTTCATATCATGGATTTATGCCTGTGTTGACCTCATCAATTCACTTTAGCATTCAGACAATATCATTCAGCAGTCAATTCATTTTCAATAACTAAATGATGCACCACCAAAGAATAGGTTATGTCACATTATAGCTTTTGGCCTTATGGTATTCATCATTTGACAGAAAAATGGTCACAATAGTCTTTAATCGTATGTATAAATGTGTATTTTTCACTGTAAAGTTTTAAAAAACTGTATAAAAATATATTATTTTCTTACAATGTGACTTATTTTGTTATAATAATAAGAGAAATAAATGCAGTAAAATATAGGTAACATTTCAAACATCAGTCTGGTTTGCTGTGTCTATCAGGGTAGTGTGCAGAGCATGGAGGAACTACCAGGAGACAGGCCAGTACATCAGGAGACATAGAGAAGGCCGTAGGAGGACAAAAACCCAGCAGCAGGACCGCTACATCTGCCTGGAACAGGAGGAGCACTGCCAGAGCCCTGCAGAAAGACCTCCAGCAGGCCGCAAATGTGCACGTGTCTGCTTAAACGGTCAAAAACAGACTTCATGAAGGCTCGACGTCCACAGGTGGGGCTGGTGCTTACGGCCCAACATCAGGTCAGGATGTTTGGCATTTTCCAGAGAACACCAAGATTGGCAACTTCGCCACTGGTGCTCTGTGCTCTACATAGATGAAAGCAGGTTTATACTGAGCACACATGACAGACGTGACAGGGTCTGGAGATGCCGTGGAGAACGTACTTCTGCTGCCTGCAACATCCTCCAGCATGAGTGGTTTGGCAGTGGGTCAGCAATGGTGTGGGGTGGCCGCACAGTCCTACATGTGCTTGCCAGAGGTAGCCTGACTGCAATTAGCTACCGAGATGAGATCCTCAGACCCCTTGTGAGATCATATGCTGCTGTGGTTGGCCCTGGGTTCCTTGTAATGCAAGACAATGCTCGACGTGATGTGGCTGAAGTGTGTCAGCCGTTCCTGCAAGACGAAGGCATTGATGCTATGGACTGGCCCGCCCGTTGCCCAGACCTGAATCCAGTTGAGCACATCTGGGACATTATGTCGCGCTCCATCCTCCACGTGCATCACAGACTGTCTAGGAGTTGGCGGATGCTTTAGTCCAGGCATGGGAGGAAATCCCTCAAGAGACCATCCACCACCTCAAGAGCATGCCCAGGCATTGTAGGGAGGTCATACAGGCACGTGGAAGACACACATACACAC
>VUQR01035220.1:47552-68507 GCA_015108515.1 Hemichromis elongatus | reverse complement strand
GGGAAACAAAAAAAAAAAAAAAAAAAAAAAAAAAAAGAGGCTTCTTGTCGAAGACAAAAAAAAGTCTGAATTTCAATGGAAATTATCCCGAGATTGTGGAAAATTACATTTGATTTTACGTGTGTGGGCTGCTTAACTGTGAGTGTACAATGGTGCTATTAGCCTCGTAACCTCCTAATTCATTAAACCCATAATCAGGCCTTCATTTGTATTCAGATAGTTTTTCTCATTGATTATTGGCTGGAAACCTGCCATCCTATATCTGTGATCTTCCTGTTTGATTCGAGAGGAGAAAAGAAAGAGAGATACATAGAGAGAGAAAGCATGCTCAGGGCAGAGACCAATTTTTGGTTCGTTACTGTCTCTTTCTCACTGTCTTCCACCCCCACTGCCTCTGTTCCACCGTCCCTCCCTCCTTCCGTCGCCCCTTATTTCTTACGGTAATGCTCCATTGATCTATGCTGGGAAGAGATAGTGCTAATTCACTGAACCCTGCTCAGCCTCTGCTCTGCCTTGGGCTGATTGCACTAGTTCATCCCTAATGTTTCCTTTTCTCTCTGAGCTTTCTCTGCCTCTCTAAGTTCTAACCAGTGTCCCGGCCAGATGTGTTTAACCCTTCAGCCTACCGATGCTGCGGGGCGGCTGCCAGCTAATAGTGAGGCAGACTCATCTCTGTGGCAAGTGGTGCTAATGATGAGAGCGCCAGAGTACAAGTGCCAAGTGAACTGAGATAGCAAAAGCGATGGTTTGATGAGCAGTGCTTTCAGCGGGATGTGCGCACGTGCCGTGAAAAGTTTGCAGAGAAAACTTCTACAGCGGTTTAACTTTCGGAAATGATAAACTACAGACAAATTAAATTTAACAATGACTCCAAAATTCGGCTTTATTTCCTCCTCATCTGCAGGCGCTTTCATCTAAGGATTCATATAAGTGTATAAATATGAAATGAGGTCTGGGTTCAATCACGAAGCTGCTCATTAAGTCGTAGGTACCTCCTGATTAGAGTCCCCCGGCTGCTGCAAAGCAGTGATTGGTGCAGCAAATCATATATAAGGACAAAAAATCGAATGTGAAGCCTGTTATTGCCAGCTTAGTTTGACACAACCAATTGAACAACGGCCAACTGCACAAAATCTAGGGTTGAGAGGAAGACACTAAATAATATACTCTATAAATAAAAGAGGGGCTATAACAAATACCCAGGGGAGAAATGCCTTTATTTTGCAGTCAAATATTGGTTTTCTGGTTTGTATTTATTCGTAAGTTCGTGTGTTCTCGCTCTATCGCTCGCGCACAAACACACACACACACACACACCAAACGCCTAAGGCCACGATGCTGCCTCATCCTCTCAGATGTCTCCTGTCCCTTGTTCCCTCACTGCGATATAAGAGTGCTCATTCCTCCTCTCATCCATCATCCGACTGCCAGGTGGGTCAGCCGCCAAAGCACAGCGGCTACAATTAAACTAAACCCATTAGAATTGTGTTTGTGGTAACTTTACCAAGGACATAGTGCTGAAAAGGGAACTTACAGCTGAACTGGTTTTTAGACAGTTATAAAGACACAAATATAAAAGTAAAATATAAAGGACGTTCTTCAGTCTTTGGTTTGAGTCTGTTTGGCTTGTATTTGCTTTAAAAAAAAAGGATATGCAGGAGTACGACGGTGCGAATAAACCAAATGGAAATGATATGTTTTCTGCCAGAATTATTCAATGAAATGCACGGGGGCTATTATTTGTGCATTTGACTGTAATAAATCATTGCCCGAACATGCATAATTTATTTTTCCACTGCTGCTGAAAGAGTGTAAATCATATTTCTTAAAAAACAACAACAACAAAAACAAGCATGATAATAATAAGCCAACAGATTAGTTTAAAGGGCAATTGGTCATTAAGGGGTAAATGTTGGTGGTTCAGTGGAGAGGCTGTTGAACAACGACACTGCTGGCCTTTAGATTTGTCTGCATGCTGTTCGCTACTGGGTATGAAAGCTGAAAGGGTAGACACAGGAAGAGCTGTCGAAACTTTATGCTGCTAAAAAACAAGAGAAAGGAAAAAACCCTGTTGTTGGAGGATGCAAAACAAGAGCGTTCTGGGAAAATTGTCTTGGCTTTATTTCCATCAGATTATCAAGTAAGAAAAAAAAAACATCTTGCTGGATGAGAAAAACAAAAATAATATCCAAAGTTCACTACAAAGTATACTTCCCGGAAAGACTTGTGCCTGCAATTTCCAGGCTTTGTGTTCAGCTTCCTGGTTACGTGTGAGCCTCGTATTTCCCATCTTCTATGCATCTTCTCGTTTATTCATGGTGAGAAAGCGCATAAACCCACTTCAATAAGAATTTGAACTGAAAACAAAATGTGACAGTAACCGAGGAATTTGTGAAGATTACATAAGTAGTCCAAATTTGAAATAAATTAGATTATGATGACCTACTCCAGGTGAAAATTCAGCTCGCCCTTCCTTTTGATGTGATTTTCATGTTTGATGTAACTCAAGAGCTATTTCCATGTCTTTGAAAATCAGAAAGTTCTCTTTGATGGAGCTATCAAAGGCAACTGCTGTGGTGTTTATGTGCGGTGGTGGCGGTGGTGTGTGTGTGTGTTAGTGTGTGGCTATCCCCCCCCCGGTGCTGGGGTCAGAGAATGGTGTTTATGTTCCTACTGAGGCGTGACATTTTGAAAATGCACCATGCAAATGTGTTTTTCTCTTCTTGTTGCTTTCGTTCTCAAGTGTCACATACTGTATCTTCCTCCCCTCTGATCCACTTTTTTTCCCTTCTTCGCATCTTCCTGCACCTGAAATTGGAAATTTGCAAAGCTTTAAATATGCACACGGCAAGCTAGGTGTCAATCACCATATTGTTTTCATTACATGCTCCTTATCTAGCCTTTCCAGATGTGCGGGAGGGATGAGAAGCTGTGGAGTCAGGAAGTATTCTTGCTGCTTTTGGCTACAGTCTGATTTCTTCTACTGAGCTCTCCCTAGAGGCTGAGGTAGTTCTCCTCTTGTTTTCCAACCAAACGAAACTGATTGGCTCGAGGGCTGTTCTCTGCATGCCAGTCAACTAGTCTGACTTAATTAACCACTAATCTCTCAGCTGTCAGCTTCTGAGGCGGGAGCTGGAGTGACTTCAATCTCCCGCTCTTCTCTGTACTTCTTCCCAAGAGCTTTAGGGTCCCCAGTAAGAAAAACCACAACCTAGCCCGCCCCGCTTAAAACAGATACCACTGACATCAAATATCCAGCATCATGCTGCTTTGACAGCCAGCAGACGTCAGCCACCCACAGGAAATTGAAAGCTGGGGTTGAGAGAGTGACAAAGCACTGCAAGTTTTTTGCTAATGTGTTAAAAAAAAAAAATTAAATAAAAAAAAGCAAGACAAGTAACCTGAGTCTGGTGGGAGTGGTTGATGGACAGCTGCGAAGAATCATAATGAATTTCCCTCTGACTGAATGAAGGAGGGAGAGGAGGAATATTGATGTTTGTGGTTGTGTCTCTGTAGTCTTTAATGGAGTCATTGCCAAGTCAGTCTTTACTGTTTCCCATAGGATACATAAGAAGGTATATAGATATTCATTGTCTCTCAGTTTGAGTTTCTGAACTTTGTCCCGCTTTGGTGACCAGTGGAGCACTTATATAATACCTTTCTACTCAGCAGAGCACTCAAAGTGCTTTCTACTACAAATCTCATTCAGCCCATCACACACATTTACAAAGCACTGTTATCTAAAGCTAAGTACGTTCTAACATTCTCACACACACACACTGATGCATTGGGGGCAACTCTGGGTGAAGTGTCATGTCCAAGGCATGAAGAGTCAGGGATTGATCCACAGACCTTCTGATTGGTGGACAATCTACCCGCTCTACCACCTGACTCACACTCTATCAAACAGCCGGCTTTACTTTGTGTCGCTGTCAGCATTCTTACAAAAGGTAAGCTTAGCTTTTCCCTTTTTTTTGATATTTTATCAACTTAAAGATAAACGAAGGTGCTGCTCGGTCTGAAAGTGCTGTCAGACGAGAAGAATGGCGGTCCGCATTCCATTCAGTTGTCCCCCTCTGTTTGCTGCCACAGCATGTCAACACAATAAATGTGCATTCATTCTTTTTTTATCTTAGTTTCATCTTTAACCAACCCCAGTCATCATCATCATCCAACAGCATCATCACCCATAACGCGATTGCTTGGGATTGGTGCGACTAGTTGACTGGACGTTTAAATATCGCTGCCCTTGCTAGTCGGCATCAGAAGTGCTAGTCGCTTAAACCTATTGCTGGCTGAAAGGTGACAGGGTGCCATGGGCCACTAACCGGGGTTTCAAACCTTACAGGTGGTTGCTCCTCTCTCTCTCTCTCTCTCTCTGTGAAGGGAAGTTGTAGATGAGCATGATGAGAATTAATCAGATGACATTTGTGCTAACTGGTGCAGTTTTGTTGTTTGTTTTTTAATAAGCGCTGTACTCCATGATGGCAGTGTCAGAAAGACCTGGATGACAGCGACAGCTCCTGCAACACTGAACATTTTTGTTTGGCTGATGTTTTGTGCTCAGTTAAAATTCTTTTATAGTAGTCAACTTGTTTTTTCTCGCATTTAAATGAATTAGGGTGATCCTGAATGATTACCCACTAGTCCACAACATATTTTGGATAGTTTTTTTCACACTTTTTTTTGGATGATTTTATAGAAAGTGCTTTCAATATTAGTCCTAATTGTAATAAACAAATATTTTTGTTGACCTCTAATTAATAATAATAATAATAAGGTGAATTAAAATTTACAAATTAAGAGTCATTTGAAAATGTTTGCCTGGATTTCAGCTTTAATGCCTCTTCCCTTGCAAATTAGCCCGAGTGGAGATTAAAACAACTGATGCTGCAGTTTTTAAACTACTGCTCACTGTTTGTGTCAGTTTTGCAGGAGGTCTTCTTTTGGTTAATGCCACAGACCGACGCTCATCACAAGTCAGAAAGCTTTAAGGTCACCTTGAATCTTTCCCACCACTTTTTTATTTACTGTACACAGCTAAGTTGTGAGTGTCGGCTTGCCGTTTATCTGCGGCAGACGGGTGCGAGTAGGTTCATTTCATGCGAATGGCTCCTTTTAAAAAAATTTTTTTGTCCATTTCATCACCATCTTTGATCTTTGCATTTATACCAGCCCCTCTAGCTCTGGGCAATGCACTAGCAGTGCGATGAAACGTATTAGCATATTTGTCGGATATGCCCTTTTATGTATGCTTGTGCATTACTTCAGCTTTTTTATGAGCCTACTAGGCAGGTTCAGTAGGAATGCTATGTCTAATATGTTTCTCTAATTAGATGCAATGTGTTGTTTTGAATGTTGCTCTGTGGGGAGCCGAATGAGGACTTTTGTAGTGCGGCCACACATTGCACACAAGTCTTGTTGTTTAATTACTGGCTATCCACTTCCCCTGAGGTCCCACTACTACTTTAATTCATCACTCCGCTTCTTTCATTTCCCCTTTCCTCAGTTTTAGCCTTGATACTCTCTCACCCTCTTTTACTTCCTCCTCTTGTACTTCAACTTTTTAACCCCTACCCCCTCATGTTCCTCATCTCTATGACATCTGTTGTTTCATACCCTCACGTACTTCTCTCTCGTCTTCATTCTGAATGTTATCCGAGATGGCCGCTGGCCCATCTGTGTCCCAATTAGGCATAAACAAACATTTGGACATCTCCCTCCTGAGCCCCTCCCTTGTTTTGATCTGTAATTTTCCTTCAGTTATTCTCCTCACACAAGGACAGCACAAGTGTTTCATTATCATCTTTGTTCTCAGTGACCCTGACTGTTTCAATGTAAAAGAACATTACAGGAATAAAGATAACAAGGTGTAACAAGGGAAAACACGCACAGTTTTAGAAGCACAGATTTGAAAAGGAAGGAATCAAATAGAAGACAGGGAGGTTAAAAGGTTACACAGATTTATCTGCAGAAATTGTTGATTGTGATTGGTGGTTTATTTATTATTTTTCTTGGATACTTTACATGCTTTAGATGCATAAACGTCCTTCCATATTTTTTCCCTGTCTAAAAGCTCTGCACATGTTTGCAGGTGATCCCACGCTTTTCCTTCTAATGATTTATTGGACTTTTTTTTGTCAGAATCTGTTGGGACTTGTCTGCAGAAACCCATGAAATGACCTAGGCCAACCGACCAGAGCCAGCCTTTTCAGTCTTGCCAGAACAATGGTCTTAAGAAGTAAATCATGAATAAATAAATAGTTCAGGTTGGAGTAATAGAGTCAGGGCACTGTGAGGACATTGAGGACTATTTTCAGAATTGATCGATCTTGTGGATTGCAAAAGGGTTTGCTAAAAAGATTGTCATTGGGAACTTAGCAACCATAACATTATGTCTCCAATAATATGTTTCTAAGTGCAAATAGGTGGTTGGAGGGCTTCAGTGGTTTTTTGAATTTTGAAATCTAGAGCGTGTTTAACGACGCGCTGCACGACAATCGACCAGCTGAGAGAGACGCTGCTTATATTTCAAGATGAAGCAACCAAGCTGACCTGAAGGTGAACTAGCCAAAAGCAAATTTGGTGTTAGTTGGAGATGGCTTTCATCTTCCACATATTCATTTTGGACACATGTACATGGGTTTGCTGCTCTCAGAAACTGGAGATCTTAGACCAGAAGTTGCTAACCAACTTAGCCCAAGCTGCACAGTCATGCAGGCTCTGTAGAAGCTACTGCGGAAACATCATTCTGTCTCCAGATAAAACAAGCCCTCATCTATAGTCCCTCAGTTCTCTGTGTTTTCCCGTTCAAGTCGTAGATGTGTCCACTTAACAAGACTCCGATTCGATGGATTCGCCTCTCAAGTGCTCACAACAGCTGAGTGCATTTCACAGCGAATGAGAACACAATAACTTCCTGCCTCTCTGTGGCAAGTGCAATGGTCTGGACGTTTTCAGCAGCTACCTCCTGACAATTCTGCTAAAGCAGTCCAACAATTCAACACTGCTGCGGTGATGTAAGCGATCACGGGGTCCTCTACACACCTGCTATATTGTCTTCATCACAGATGAGCTAAAGAACCTTGGCAACCCACTCCAGTGGGAACACCTAGCATCTTGCATCAGTTCTCTGCATACACCACATGATGATGATTACGCTACTTAAAATGGAGTAATACGAACTTTTGTCGTTATAACACCAAGAACAATTTTAATTAATGTTTTTGTGTTTGGTTCTACATAACAAGCAACTTTTTACCATTGAAAAGCAATACACAACCGTGTATTACACGTCGCATTCAAGCTGTTTCGTTAAAAAATTCATCAGAGTTTGACAGAGTGCGGTTGTTATTACATAATGATGTAAAATGTTATTACATCATATGGCAATATTGCATCATGCATTATTTCTAACACTTTTTTTTCCCCTGTCAAACTCTTACCGTGAGAGTATAAAGAGACACACACGCACTTTTTTCAGAGTTTGTGGGGTGTGTGGATCTAAAAAGGCTTTTGTGAATTCAAAGCATGGCTGAGCTGTGGATACATGTGGCAGGGTAAACAACAGGACATCACAAGGTAACTCTTCTGAGGAACTGTTTGTCCATGCCCCACCATTACCAGGCAGAGACTGGAAGAAAATACAGCAGCCTGACTTTACCTTGATGCAAAGAAGGAAAGACGATAAAGGCCGGCAAGAAAGAGGAAGAGGATGTCAGGGGAGGTAGTCGATGAAATATTTTCACTGAACTGTTTATGTAGCATCTGAGAGAAGTTTATGATGCCTGATAATGATTGAACTCTGCGTGTTGCTGTAATTTGGGTAGTTTCACAGCAGTAAATTGAATCTGAGATGCCGTGTTAGTTCTGTATGTGTGTTTCTCTGTCAGAGTGCATTCTGATTTATATTTTGCTTCTCTTGCATGCATTTATATGTTTGTTTAGATGTATGTAAGCTTATGCGGGGGTGTACTTGTGCGTATATTAATGCACAAACACACACACACATACTTCCAAGCCCTCTCTTCCCTAGAGGTGCAGTGTAGATGATTGTGTCACAGCAGGAAGACGCTCTTTCTCAGCTCCATGTCTAATTAACTTTACGCCTCATTTTCTGTGTGTTTGTGCAGCGCGTGTGTGTGGGCTCGGCTGCGCATTGTGGCTTTTGCCAATGCTAAAAATGAGAGCGAATTATTTAAAATGAAAGTGAAATATTTAAAAGGAGAATGAAATATTGGCCTGGCATCGGTGCAGAAGGTGGGAGGCGGAGAACTGAGAAGGAAAGGAGCAAGAGGGCTGCCATGAGTGTGTGATCCTCTCAGCGGGTGAGAGGGTTGTGGGGTTGTTATTTTTGGGGAATGTCTAAAAGTGAAGGTGAAGAATCACCTATAAATCACTTTTTCTTGGCTTTACTACATGAATAGAGTGTTTTTAAAGGATACTCCTGTTCTATATTACCTGCTATCAGCATGCGATCAGCTACTGGCCAGGCCTCGTTTAGTTACTGTTGCTATTTCTGTCAAGCTTTCTGTGCTTGCACTTTGAGTCATCTCATTTGAACCTGACATCAGCGATTCTCTGTGACTTATTTGCTCAAACAATCATCTGTAGATTTTTGCTGCTAACTAGCTTAAACTGCTTGTAAAACTTTAACGTGATGACGTGTTTTAAGGGCTGTAGAAGTCTTTAAAGCACCTTGTGCTAAGTGGTACTTTAAGGTCTGGCAAAACACCCACTAAATCAAATGTATGTTTTTCTTTTTAGCTTCCTTTACTTTTCTAATGGGTTGCTGCATTTCTTGTTGAGTTGTGTTTAATGTGCTCCTGCTGGTAAACACTTTGCTAGGCCTGGCCTACCCACTTACAGCTGCTAATTCAGGAGTCTCCATCGACTATGATGTTTGCAGACGACACTGTGTTCTGTGAAGAGAGTAAAGAGCAGGTGGAAGAGAGCCTGGAGAGGTTGAGGTATGCTCTGGAGGGAAGAGGAGTGAAAGTCAACAGAAGCCAGACAGAATACATGAGTGTGAATGAGAAGGAGTGAAGTTGCAAGGAGTGTCCAGGGTGGATGAGCGGTTTAGAAACAAGTGAGAGAGACAAGGCTGAGGTTTGGATGTGAGCACATGATGGATAATGGATATAATGGACAAAGAATGTTGAATATGGAGCAGCAGGGAAAAATTAAGACCACAAGGAACATTCGTGGATGTAGTGAAGGAGAACATGCAGAGGGTTGGTGTGACAGAGGAGGATTTTAGTGATAGGGTGAGATGGAGGCAGATGGTGACGTCTAATGATCTAGGTGTTTGTTAGCCAACATAATGATATAATGATATCTGATGTAGATGAGAACCTACATTTTAGGGGTCTAAAATGGACATGTGTAACAGCAAACAAAACTATTTTTTGGTTGCTCAGCTTGTGATGGACCTGATGGAGGAGTTCCAAAAACTAATAGATTACATCTGTTATAATGCTGCTTGCTTCAGGTTTTACCCTGTGATTCAGACCTGTTTAACCTGTTTTGTTTTTTTAGGGCAAATAAATCAATGGTTTGATCACCGCGATAACACCTGGGTTTCACTTTGTAAAGTAAGATGTGACTTCAATTCAGATCAGTTCAATTTTATTTATATAGCGCCAAATCACAACAACAGTCGCCTCAAGGTGCTTTATATTGTACAGTAGATCCTATAATAATACATACAGAGAAAAACCTAACGATCATATGACGCCCTATGAGCAAACACTTTAGCGACAGTGGGAAGGAAAAACTCCCTTTTAACAGGAAGAAACCTCCAACAGAGCCAGGCTCAGGGAGGGGCGGGGCCATCTGCTACGACAGGTTGGGGTGAGAGCGTTAGACTGGAAGTTTAACGCTCAAGATGAGATTGAATTAAACTTTACTTTTAGAATATTTTCTGATTGTTCAAAGCTGTTATCTGTTAACATGCAGCACAAGCAGAACTCCAACAATGAAAACTCATTACAGACATTTGCAGACTGTTTAGATCATTTGACTAAACTGTAAATTAGTTTTACAACCTCTTTTATAATCTGTCTGCTTGGGTCTTTTTGTCCTGCCTGACATCTGTTAAAGATCGTAACAATAAACTTGCACAGTGCCATCATAATCAAAAGCTGTGGTGGCCCAAACAGAATTCATGTTGCGATAATAGCTGATTGTGTTCAGTCCCATATGTGCATACCGATCCTGCACTGAATACAACTTCAGGTTCACAGCTAAACTGTCGAGGATCAGGCACAGACAGTTTAGCTTGAGGAGCGATGGCGATAATGAGAAGAGGACGTCTTAATTGTTGTACATGTCTGTGTAGAAGGTCTGTTTGATAGAGATATCATGCAGAGTCGGATTATATCCTCAGCATTACTTATTAAAACGTGCACATATTAACAATAGCAGACTCAGTAGGGTTCAATCATGCTGTAGGACCTCCTGTTGTTACTTGTGTTTTTACTCATTAATCACAGGTCCATTATGAATTCTTAAAGAACCTAAACCTGCAGCACGACACCCACTTTGTACAAAGTGTACAAAGTACACAGACAGTCTGTTGATCCTGGTGAGACATAGACACTCGTGGGCATACACACACAAGAAAACAACTGAAGTACAAAGAAATACACACAGACGGGCACAGAATCACATAACAGATAGACACTAGAATACCAATGCATTTGACAAAGACAAAATCACACGAACCCAGAATAACACACATGGAAACAACACATAAACAATATGCTTGTGCTTTTAAAGACACACATAAACCACAGATCTAAAGATGCAAACAGATAAATGCGTAATCATAACACATCCATGGAGGTGCGTATATTAGATCGTACCGTTGTTTCATCCAAAGGCTTATCTGGTTATTTGCATGCATCACACAGCTTTTCCACAGGGGTCGAGAAATCGATAAAAGTGAGATTCAATCACTTCTCACCTGTAGTCGATGTTTAATCTATCTGTGTTTTCTGCTGGAGATGTCTTTTGCTGTGGTGGCCGCCTACCAGTGCTACAATCAATGTGCAACTCATGTCTTTAAGCACTGTTCCTCGAAAAAAGAAAAACAACACCTGCTCCGATATAGTCACCAATATAGTTACTTACCAGATATTTACAGACATTTCAATTCCTTCAACTCACATTAAATTCGATTATATAGAAACTGCAACAGTATTTCTTATTTTCAAAGGTAAATACAACTGAAAAATACTTCATAATTTAGATGCTTTTATGCTTCTAAGAGTTAAATCCTAAACACAAGTTTCAGCAAAGAAGTGTAGCATAGTGAACAGAACAGGTACCAGAAACAGATGGAAACAGCTGCTCTGACTCAGTCTAAAACAGCCTGCTGACACCTGGGAAGCTCACTAATTAAAAAATGTCATCTTTCAATTTTTATTCTAAATAAACGTCCAATTATGCAGGTGTATAAAGTACAGGTGCACAATTATGGTGTAAAGGACCAAGCAGTCAAAGGAAATGCAGATGCAGGTGTAGTTTTCAAAACATGGGTTTATTATATCCCCCCAAAAGGAATTTGTATCAAAAAAATACATAGCTATGAAATTATGATTTTTTTTTTTTCTTTACTAAAAAATGCTTAATAACCAAGAGCTGATCAGCTCAACACAGGGACAATATCTACATTTAAGGAACCCTTTTCTCACCCCATGTGGTCAAAGTGTATATATGGTTCAGTCCATCTAGGTGACTGCCTATAAACCAGCTCTAACCTCGGTTGTATTAGATCAGCGGGCAGGTAACTCAAGAAAACCCAGAACAAACAATAAATGCAACATATAGAAAGCAGTGAAAAAACAATGTAACACCGCAAACAACCAAATGTAAGTGCCATCATTTAGTCATAATCTGCATGAAAACAAAATAACCAAATTCTCTGAACTCAAACTAAGTGTTCGCTAAACAACTTCAGTGAATGATTGCTGATGGAGCGTAAAAGCTTAAATCAGATTTCTATGAGTATGTGGTGTGAATGGACATTACCAAATAATGTCAATTTTGTGCGACTATCATGATTATTTTGATCCATATTGAGACTCATTATCGCAGTTATTCAATGATTTTCAGTAAGAAAAATGTGTTTATTGCACAGTCTTGTAAACATAACACCGCTTTCACCTCCATGTTGTGTTACACTGTTGCTATGTACAAATATTTGCAGCAAAATAAAAACTGTCCTCTTTATTTATTCAGTGGATTTCATTTGCAAATTGAAAAGTACCAAAACTTGACACGAAATTTAAAAGTCAGGGCCCTGCACTCACCTTTACACTGTGCTACTTTCCTGTTACTTAAACCTTTTTTTTTTTGCTCACAGATATGGCGTTTATTGACCTCTCCTACTACTTCCTTAAGAGCAAAAAATAAACTTTCATTCCATTCATTGTACCGAAATGATGGATGTGACTTCACCTTGTAGCAAGTACTTGACATCTGCGAGATCCCTCTCTTGTTCCCCAGCGTTTTGCGTGCAGTGCAGGTTTTGCCACTTTGGAAAATAATTGCACGAGGGAATAACATATCTTTTGTCCATTCAAGTTTTCTTGAAGCTTTCATTAATCATCATGTTTAGTGGGCATATATCTTTGGCCGAACGCGATTGCTTAGGGGTTTCAATGCGAGTTTGTGAACTGCACAGGCTGCACGGGCTTGCTTTTATGGATGTTTGATGTTGAATGATTCACTCTAAGAGCCAGTGTGCTGTCTTTCTTGGCCTTGACGCATTCGTTGTAGAGCAGTTTGTGTTGTGTTTTCAGGCAGTTGAATAAGTCAGTTGCGTTGCTTTGCAGTGCAAGTGCAAGTGCAAGTTTACAAGACTCTTTGCGTATAATTTGTTGTTGGTTAACATCACTTGCCTTGAAATTTGAAGTAACGGATGATGATCTGTTTTGAGGCTCTTCGCTTCCACTCGTTTGAATTATATTCTTTTAACGTGGTGTTGGTCATCCAGGAAACTTAAAGCTGCAAGGAACAACTGTGATGGCACAGGCAGGCATTTGATTTTTTCATAGGTTTTTGCATGGATTAAATAAATGAAATCAAATGTGTAATTATTGTGAAGTTAAAAGCTCAGAGAGAGATTACTTTTACCTTTGGACAGAGCCAAACCAGCCTTTTCTGCAAGGCTATAGCTTCATATTTGTTTTCAACTTATTCAATTTTCATTTTCTTTCATGCTATATGAACTCATGATTCTTGGAAATAATTTTCAGCTGTATGTTCCCATAACGTGTTGCACGTAAACCAAATAACATTACATTCAGTTTTTTTGTTGTTGGAAGTGATTTATACTCCACTAAACTGTGACTCACCCCCATCGTTTTCTAAATTGAAATGACTGTTGGCTCTCTCCACCCACTCTGTGATACTACAGCACAAAATGCCATGTCTGATGTGTGTGGAACAGCAGCAATTAGTGAGAAGATTCAATAAGTTAGCTGCTGTCAATCACGCGGCGCTTGGCTAACTAGAAATGAATGGGAGAGTCTTTTCCTCCTGGGGTCAGCCGGTTTTGTTTTATGAGAGATTCCGCTGACCGCACAGACCATTAATAACTCAAGGTAAGTTATTTTTTTCAAAGTAAATGAATTTGTTGTCTATGCTGGTGTGCTCATTGGGTTTTTTAATGCTGCGTTAATCTGCATTAGTTACAAAGACTGCCACTACTGTCTCGCCTGCAAACTAGTGTGAACCCCGCAGTCAGAGCTCGATGCATTTCAAATCCTCATTTAACCCCTGCTGCTACATCATCAAGCTATCAAACATATCCGCAATAACTGCTTACAAAAACTTACCATTAAAAAAGAAGCCAACTGGAAACAAATCATACGCTGTCTGGTCACCAGCTGGTGTTTGCGTTTGCTAATTTATTTTGTTGGTGGCAGCGCTTTACAGCTTTTTATGACAGGAATACAGCTGAAGGACAAGCGCTGCATTTTCAAGTACCGTGCCACTGAAGTGAATACCCACCCTGAGATAGGCGAGTTATAACATTAAAACAAGCATAACACTCATTACAAAACCGATGGTTCAGAACCGTAAAATGAGCACTTATCCCTGTAAAATTATCCCAAATACCGTAATAGAATGAGCAGAGCAGCTCTCCACTGATAGCATAATCAAGCCTTTGAAAGCAGACCTTTTCTTTTATTTGCAAATTGAGGCAGAATTGTCAGAGATCACAGGAACACTACGACACGGGTTAATCCCCTTTTCACAATGGATTTTTTTTTTTATCTCCGTAGGAATTATGTAGAGGCTCCGTTGTTGTTTGTTGTTTAGCTTGTTTACCAGCAACCATCCAGCCTGCCAGCCGGCGGTCTCTCAATGGAATGTTCTGGAGAGTTTCTGGAGCGAGGCCAGTCCCCCCACACTGCACCCACTGTCTCCCATCTCACTGCACCGAGAGCTGCACAAGCTGGTGATGGGACGGCCAATAAGGAAGCCGGAGACCGCGCGCATGAATGTGTGCGTTTGTGAGCGAGAGCGAGTTGGCCCCCTGTAGTGTCGGTGCTTGTTAAACCTTTGCGCTTTCCAAACCACTGGCCTGCTTTCCATCAATGCGTGTGTTCGCCAGGGGTGAAAGGAATATTTACATCTCTCCAGGTTAAGATTCACTTCCAGTACTGCAAGCTCTGCATTGGAACTGCTGTTTGTATAGAAGTTATCAGCATGATCATTTGTATTTCATGCCAGAAAGTAAATGACAGTGTGAAAAGGGCATTCATAATTAAAGGATTTTTGATATGGGTGTGCTCCTCCAAGAGGCGCAATTATAATTTTTGTTGTATAAAATCAGTGAAATGAGCAAACCATGAACTTCAGTAGTCTTACATTTGCGATGTCCGTTTATTTATGTATCAATTCAGACTTAACATTGACAGTAAAGCATATAGTTCATTCTAAGGGCTGCAATATTTATCTAAGAGTCGCTGACCCTTGCAAAGCTTGTAGCTGAATTCAATTCAAATTAATTTTATTTATATAGTGCCAGATCACAACAACAGTTACGTCAAGGCGCTTTATATTGTAAGGTAGACTCTACAATAATACATACAGAGAAAAACCCAACAATCAAATGATCGCCTATTAGCAAGCACTTTGGCGACACTGGGAAAGAAAAACTCCCTTTTAACTGGAATAAACCTCTGGCAGATGCTGATGCTTTGTATCGCCTCTGTCGGTATCCAAGGGCTGTGGCTACAATTTAGCTTGCCATCACCAGTGTGTGAATGTGTGTGAATGAGTGGATGATTGGATAGTGTAAAGCGCTTTGGGGTCCATAGGGACGAGTAAAGCGCTATACAAATACAGGCCATTTACCATTTGTATCAAAAGAGCCTTTGAGTGTAGATGATAAGGATGACATGCCGTTTGAGAGCCCAAATTATTGTGCTATCACAAGAAAAAAAAACAAAACTAAAAGCCACCGCCTGTGTTAGAATTCCACTGAAAAATACCATCCGTTTCATAGCTTGGTGGCTTTTCTACATCTATCATATCAAACCTCATCGGGAGGAAGGAGTTTTAGTTAAAAGAAAAAAAAATGCAACAAATTACTTTGATCCAAAAGCAGTTTCCTGTTTACACATAAATGTCACTATCAGCCCAGGCTTAAAATGCCGAATAGATAAAACGTCAAGGTTAGCTTGACATGGGAAAATGGTGAAAAAAATGTTGTTCTCTGGAACAACCGGAATGTTTTTGCAGCCTGCTCCTTCTGAGCCTGGGCCACACAATAACAACCTGTTATTAAACAGACTCGAGTCTAGTTGGAGGCTAGCCTATAAAAATCAAACACGTGAATGAAGACAGAAGAGTAAGATAAATGACTGTAGACACATTTTTATAATGATAGAACTAAATTTGCCTGTCCTAGCTGATAACTGGTGATCTTGCTTAGTCATAAAAATGATTGATAACAATCTACTCCATGTCTTATATCAAATCTCATGTTTAAATGGAACAATTCAGATTTATCAACTTAAAGTTTTATGAAAATCTGAACTGATTGCACTAAATTGTTAAGGATACAAATCGCTTCTGAGTGTAATAAATGGAACAGGAACCGATGTTGTCGCTATTCTTAAAAGTCCTTTGTTGGAAAAGAGAACCTATGGTTGCATTATCATCAGCCCGCTGTCTGAGGAGCTGCCCTTTTGCTGTCCTTGAAGAGACAACAACCTTATAGTGAACTTCAAAGGCCACCGGGGGGCTGCTACAAGCTGTACCCTTTGTTATTCCTTGTTGTACCAGCGATGCAGGCAGTGGAGAAAACTTGCATTACTTACATTACTCCTGTTAACACAGTTCATCGTAGCTATTTTTAGTAGAGAAATTGTTCTCTATAAAAAGACAGTGTAGTAACACAGGAAGCAGTAGCTGAACCTTAGAGCAGAGGGTGCTTAATGCTAAAAGTAATGTGACTGGAAAGAACATATACAATCAAATAAATGTGCTATATTTTTAGACAGATGGGGAACTGTATACTGGGCAACTTTTTAACAACTTTTATTGGCGTTAATTATAATTAACAAAAACAAATTAAAGATTAGACGATTATTATATGATTAAATAAGCTTTTTTTTTTCTCTTTTCCTATTATCCTACAGATTTATCTTGTGACCCGTGTCGGGCTGCAGCTCTAGGCTTAGTGATTCAGGAAGCCAATAGCTTTTAAAGTCTTTCGTCATGCCTGTAATCTGAAGTCTGGTTCATGCTCTGCTTTTTTGACCATAGAGAAAGGCTATGAAGAAAACATTATATCAGTGGAGGAAACCTGGCATTAAAGGAATCATTTTATTCTGGGAAATTCACTTATAGGTTTTCAAGCATTAGATGAGAGGATCAATAACACTCTCAAATACAGAAGCCAAGAGATGATCGGGTTGGTTTAGCATAAAGATTGAAAAATAGAGGAAATGGCTAGCCTGGCTGCTTAATGTTAAGTTTGGCTAATTGTATTCTATGTCCAGCTTTAAGAACTGCATGTCCTTTAACCAAACAAAGTAGTATATGTAGTCATCATTGTTTCTAATAGCATCCGAATAGTTGTGTAAAGATTAAAGGCAACTATCCACACTGATCTATTGTGGTATTTAATATGGATCAGAATAAACAAATACAACCACATACCCAACAACAATAACAATGCAGCTGACTCACACACACACACACACACACACACACAACGATGTAAAAGGAATTCCACTAAATTATCTACTGCTAAGCAAATTCCAGACATTCCACATGTCACCCAGAGAAGTGTGTGTGTGTGTGTGTCTGTGGAGTGGAGTGGCTTGTGATCTGTTTGGGTCATCGTAAAACCTGAGGTCACTTTGTGTCTAGATCAATTGGGGTCACATGCTTTGCAGTTATTTTGTAATGTGTGCGTGCGTGTGTGTGTTTTATCTGGCCGAGCTGTTTTGAGCGTGTTTATGTGTGCTTGTTTGTTTTGTTGCGATCTAGAGAAGCGGGTGACCTCGTAAGACTCTGTGGTTGATGGTGTTTCTGCCTGGAAGCAGTAAAACTGATCAAGTAGGGACGAATGCTGGTAGACACATGCACACACTGATCACTGTTACCCTGCAGCGCACACACACCCAAGCACACACACACGAACACTTAAAATATAACTGTTTCTACTGATATAAGCCATTGTGTTTTGTCCTTTTATTGAGCAGTCTGTGTTACTGGAGCTTATATACTGACCTTCTATGTTATACAGGCTCTGATATACTCCAAACAAAGAAACAATCACATAGAGAAGCGTTAGATTTACTGGTCTAATAAGGCCTTCATTTTATATACAAATACACAATAAGATAAACCACAACTTTTCAGATTTACAGGATTGCTGTACATCAGTGAATTATGGCAATCACGGACGTTCCCTAAATTGGGATCACAGGACAAATCAGAAGTCATGAAACATAAATCAGGAGAAGAAAGGCAGAAAAGAGTAATGCAACAATAAATATTATCTTTTTTTTCCATATCACTTCCCTAATCTTTGCCAGATGGCTTCTCTACTCTCCGAGGCACTCACACATTCAAATGCACAGGTTCAAGGTAGTAATCTGAATAACTCAAAAGCCTTCAGAACAGCAAGTTGTTGTCCTCCTTTAAACACTGCACCGCATGCAATCACCTCATGCCTGGTGTCTTGTTTTGAAAACACATGCAATCAGTCAGCATGCATTAATGGAAGGACTCGAGACACCGCATGCACAAATGTGTTTGCCTTTTTCCATTTGTGCTATGCTCTGTGTTGGAAAAATATCAGGAATGGAGAATATGGTCAAAGGCAGAAAGACCCAAGGAGCAACTGTCAAAAGTTCAGGTACATTTCAAAATGCAGAAACCTGGACACGGTACATTATAATGATCTGCACACTGAGGATAAAATAAAATAACAGGACATATAAGAGTTATATATATATTTGAATTTTCAATATTGTAGCATTCTTCTTGTTTAGTTTCTTCTAAGGAAGCAGATCAAACACAACAGGGATGCTTTATTTCAGATAAAGGTCACCATTCAACACAATCAAAACTAATTTTAACGATGACATTTCAATCTATACTTAACTCTCAGTAGGTTGGCTCTGTGATAACAAAGTTGCAAATCTTATGATGCCATGCACCCTCACAACTCTTGAACATAATGAGCGCACAAACACGTCGGGTATTGAGATTCCTTTCATCACACAGTACCAGACAGTCTGGCACCAGATCTGCACAACCACAATCATCATTAGGAAACACAAGGGCTCTTGGACAGATGGTGTCCCTTGATCATAAAATCATAACGACAGTTTGGAATTAAATGACAAAAGGAAAAGGGAGTGAGAGGGAGTTTTTCCTTCCCACTGTCACCAAGTTTTTGCTCACAGATTTGTTTGGGTTTTCTCTGTATTATTGTCAGGACTTTACCTTACAATATAACTGTTGGAATCAACATTCTTATTACTTTGGCCATATGAAATAGGAGACATGTTAGCTCATACACAAGTTTGTGGGATAATATATGTTGTAGGGAATTGTTTTTTTCTATATAGTGACTTTATATGAAGACCGTTGGAATTAAAGGCTGAAATAGTATGCATCGTTTCAGCTTGATTAGAAACTTGTGTTTCTGAAATACAAGTTAGCCAAAGTATTGGGTAATACGTAGTTAATCTGCTCTCTGAATCGATTAAAAATACACATGAAAAGTTATTTTCATGCAGGAGTAAGTGCCAGTTTTGTTACACACAGCTGCAGGAGAAAATGAAAGGCGTTTTCTTCAAAGGTGTACCTCTGCAGTTCTGTAGGTTCTGAACATGGTACTACCTATTGTATCTGTGGCCTAAATAAACGCCCCAGGGAGTTACTTTGGGAAATATTGCCGCTGTCCTTAGAGCATGAAGAATTAGTGCTTGAAATACAAACTCCTCGGAGCTGCAAGCCCTGCGCCACAAAGAAAAAATATAATCCCCCACAGTAGAAATGAAAAAATCCATGACGGCCGCACACTGAGGTTCTTATATAGATTACTTGAGTATTTTAAGGATTTAATCAGGGGCCGACAGTGCAGCGGCTTCTTTCTTTCTTTTTCTTTTTTTTTTTTCCTCGCCTGCTGTAGCGTCTAGCTCACTAATCTTTAGATCGCAGGACACACTGCATCACTCATTACAACCAGGTAGGGTCTAACAAGTGTGAGCTCGCACACAAACACAGACGTACATAAATATGCAGATGCGCTGAAATCCTTGCCCACACGTATGCTTGTTTATGTGCGACTCCTTGGGCTGGTGTCAGGGCCCTGACTGATGAAAACACAGCAGCAGTGCTGGTGTCAATGCCATAAAACAAAGGCTGCAGAGTAGATGAGCTGCCAACCGAACCTTCAGTGACGGATTTCACCGTGAGCACATTTGCTGTTGAAAAGAGACCAGTTAGTCTGCCCACTGCTCCCTCTCCTTCGTTCCACCTTGCTCGCTTTAATTCTTTCACTTCTACCCTGTTCCTGCATCACAGCGCGTTTCGTCTTTTGCATTTTCTGTCCTCCTGTTGCAGTGCAGCGATTTTTCATCATATCCTCTGTCTTCACGCTTTTATTTACAACGCTCGGTGCCCTTCAGCCATCTTCAAAGTTGAACGGCTCATGTTTATGGCCCCTACAAAAGGAACACATCTGTTCTGTGCCTATCCCACACTGTCTGTTTCACTGTTGTTGGTCCTCTCTCTTCTCCGCTCCACTTGTCTGCACACGTCTGCAGCAAGCCCACTTCAGACTGTCTTTTGTCCATTCAATATCCTTCACCAGTGAAAGGGTCACAGCAAGCTCCGATATCCTTTAAACCCTCTCGAAAATATAAGCCCTGTGTGTGTCTACCGAATATGTTCCATAGGTGAAAACTGTCAGGCGGAACATTTTTAGATGTTAGCTTTATTTCCTTTTTTTCCCCTCATTTTATCTGAGGAATGTCGTTTAAATTTTCACCATACAGGAACACCTGCAGATTTTGCTGTTATTTTCTGCTTATGTATCCAGACCTCATGCTTGTGCTCGAGTCAAACAGATTGTCTAATATTAACAGTCTACATGGACAGATCAGTGTTAAGCCGTGCTTGATCATGACTCACAGTTTCGCGATGGCATTGGGTGCAGAACGCATCTGAATGAAATATGCAAAAGCCCCCCTAAACCGTGTGACTATTAATAGAGGGTGAAATATCACAGAAGCAGATTATGTTCACACCAGGGAGTCTCAGCAGAGAATTTTCCTCAACGATCTTAAGTAGTCCCACTGAACAATGCATAACAATCCCGCTCTCATCAGGAAAAAAGTCTGTCTGGGTTAATATTGTGCAATTTTAGCACAAAAAATTAAAAGTGATGTTTTCATTAATGCTAAATCT
>VUQR01035220.1:0-47532 GCA_015108515.1 Hemichromis elongatus | reverse complement strand
TTTTTTTCCCCCTTCCCCCCCCCCCCCCACCCCTTTTTTATTACTGCTCTGTTTGTAATAGAAGTGCAGTTTAAAATTTGCAAGTCCTCCAATCAACCTGCTGTAATCACATTAACAAACTGGAAACACCCCTGAACATGAAACAAAGTTAGTGAGAGGAAGAATAGTGATCTGAAAATAGATAAGCTGTGGGACTAAAAACCTTTTTCTTTCAGATGCTCCCTTAAGGGTTGACCACAGCATATCATCAGCCTCCATATCAGGCTACCTCTGTCACACCAAACCTCTGCATATCTTCCGCTATCTCTCCTCTGCACATATCCGAGTCATCTCAGCCTTCCCTCTCTAACGTTGTCCCCAAACCGCTCGACCTGAGCTGTTCCTCTGTATTTTTTGTTTTTTTTTGTTATGCCACAATGTCCAAATCAACTGACATATGTAACACTCCACTAAATGGAACTATGAAAAAAGTAGATTTAAATCAAATTTTCATAATGCAGAGAATGTAGAAGTTGTTTAACAGTGTTAACAGTGGCCTCTGTGGTTACATATGGTTACGACAGGATTCTGGTAAAATAATATAAGATATAACAAACACAAATCCATCATCTCTACACATCGATTTCACAATTCATAAAAGGCAATTTAGTGTTAGGTGTGCATCCTCTGAGTTAAACTGGCTTGCCTGCTTGGTACCACTCACCTTCCTACCTTCTGCATCCTGAGACGTGTGCAAACTTGGTGACTAACTACAAAACACTTCTTACTTGCTTGGGAATCAAATGAATATTTGACCCAGTGACATGTAAGTATTCTCTTTTCAGTTGGATGGTTGATGTTAATCAGAGAGTAGTTTGTGAAAATGGATTTATGACGCGTTGAGCTCTACTGGTTTCCTGTATCTAGAAGTCTCAGCCGACTTGGAGATCAACTGTCACGCAGAGTCTGGTTTACTACTTATTATGTGTGTGAAAGTTTGCTGGAGGAGGTGAAGGAATAGCCACCCGACTGTGGTTATGCTAACCTTTAGCTCTGTAAACAGCCCAGCTGGCTTCCCCTTTCTGTTTACATCACTCTGTCCTGACTCCATGCAACCAGAGCTTATTGTACCAGCAGAGCCTCGTATCTATCTATGTATCTAGTTGTATCATACCTGTGCACGCAAGTTAGATTACGTCAAAACAAAGAAAGCAATGCCGTTCACCTTATCACGAGTAAGCGTACCATCAAAATGACTTTAAAGCCAAATATGAAACCGTTACATATTATTGCTCTGAAGCAGTCATTAATCACAAGTTTCCAAAACACTGCAAAAAAAACCAACTTCTTTGCAGAACACTCACCGGTCACAGACAGTCACAATCGCAAGTTTAGCCAAGCCAGTTGGAAGAGTCGATCCTGCTTATCTGACCGTGAAGGTTTACGATAAATGGGCAGACTTTATGAATAGAGGCTCTATTTAGAGATGGCTCCATAAAACATGCAGCCGTCCACTGTTTTATGTTTTGTCGTAAAGCATAAGGTCAGTGCCATTTGAAGTGCAAAATGGGATTCATTCTCTATTTTCGCAGGCTGGCAGTTAATCTCTTGTGATATAATGTTCATGTATATAGAAAATAAAGCAAGTGGGACTAGTATTTAAACTGATTTTGGAAACTTTTGCGGTTGCGTTTCCACAATGTGTTTTTACTTCAGCAGGGAGAACATACCTGCCGTGGCCTTTATGCTAACAGAAAAGCCATTTGGGCCTTTGTGAGGGCATGAAAGGAGGGTTTTATATATATGCACTAATGATCCTATAGTCTCTGCAAGTTCAAACATTCCCTGTTTAACTTCAAAAGGAGCCGCTACATGACAGCCATACCTATTGTGTCCCCACCTGTGTATGGGCGTTTCAACCACCGCTATTAGTACAGCTGCTTGTCTATATGCGGGAGTATTTGCTGAGAGCTAAAATAGCTTTAATGACAGTGTGTTTGACACTGTGCTCTCAAAAGCTCTCCCTGATGTAATGTCTGTTGTTTGTTGAGTTTAAAAGTCCATAGGCGGTCCAGCAGTGACGGTGGTGCAGTTGATGGTTTTTGTGCGTGCATGTGTGCTGTTAATAGACAAAGCAGTAAGGTGCCAGTTGGCTTGTCTCATCACAAGCTCCACAATTTGGCTATTCGCAGGCAAGCAGGAGACAAACAAAGCAGCTACACAATTAAAGGCAGAGGGTAATACATGCGCACATTTCATCTGCCTCTTCTTCGTAGATACACATGTACACACTGACAAATGTACAGTTTCCAGCCATCCATATAAGTTCCTAACACATTTTATTTTCAGCATGCAGCAGAGGAATCATAAGGGGGAGAAAACTGTCATTGATGTGTAAATTCACTATAAATAATTCCTATCTCGTCTCACCCAAAAGACCGTCTTGACGCTTGTTGGCTGCTGCTGCTTCCAGCTTATGCCTATCTCTCTTTCCCTCCCTCCCGTATCATTACTTATGAAGCAAAGTAATGCAAAAAAACCTCTAATTTTCAGTGTTTTCTGAGACCCACTGTCACCGTCCTCCCTTGCTCGCCCTGGGATGGGCATGCGGCGTAAAGTATCCAGCCGTAATGGAACATGAAAGTGGGGTTGTGGCCTCCGCACTTGCATGGTGAGAAAAACAGGAGAAGTGGAAGAGTCCTCGCCTTGCTCTGCTCTATATTTATAGGCTGAAAACCTGATTTCAGATCAGTCACGCTAGACTTGCAGCAGACACCTACTGCACGCTGGGGGAGGCAGGCAGGCATAGAGACACTGACTTTTTCTGTTTCTGTTTTTTCAACCTTGAAAAAGTGTTCAGGCTGCATTTTATTTTCTGTTCCTGTCGGCTTTCTCTTAGTTTCATCTTGCTCGTCTAACATTCCTCTTCACAAGCACAGAGTAAAGCACTTCCTCGGTGCAAAAATATTATAGATGTGTACGCTGAGTACAGTTATATGTATGTAATCTTACTTGAAGATTCTTTCATTTAAATGATGAAATAACCTGTTTTACTTTTTAAATTTGTGTCACCTTTCTTTCCCCAGTGAGCTAAAACTTACATCTACAAAATTCTTCTTCTTATTAGAAATGAACCAGAATATTTCTCCTGTCTTGATAGATTTTTCTTTCCTTCCTCTATAAAGAATTTCTATGTCTATTTCTTGTTCCTCAATGAGTTCAAGAACAGAAGAAATGTTTTTTGAGTGACTGGAGTAGCCTATTAAGAAACCCAGGGATAAAAGTTTCCTGGGAAATGTGCTCACTCTGTTTTTTTGTCAGTGGTTACATCAATACCACTCTAATTTATGCCACTTTAATAGCAACCCATTAGCATTTCAGCATATCTTAGCTTTAAGTTTCAATATGCATGGGGTGAAAAGCAATACTAACTGGATTAAAGGTAACAAAATCTGCTTATATACTAGTTTCAGCAGGTGTGTTGCATCTTATCTTATTTAATGCTAGAAAAAAGTCTATAAACGTGTATAGATTAGTTGCTAAATACAAAATAAACTAAATAGTGTGCGTGTAGTTTACCCGTTCTCCCTGTGTCTGCGTGAGCTGTCTCTGAGTGGGGTTAAGTTAATTGTTGATTCTAAATTGAGTGGCGACCTGTCCAGGCTGTACCCAACTTCTCGCCCCATTAGGTGCCAGCTGCCATTAGGGAGCCCCTCATGAACCTAGATTGGATAGGAAGAAAATGAATGAATGGATAGTTATACTATATGTATTCCTTAGCACCACTAGAAGCTTGTGGTAATACACCTAGCATCAGTGTACCGTCGAAGAACTTGCTACTAATGCTGATACCTTTCAATACTAAAATTTAAAAAATGCAACACTACTAGAGTATTGCAGTACTGTTTTTACCATACGGTACAGAAATAGGGTAATTCATCTGGAATTGACAGGGGCAGCACAGCCTGCAAGCATTCTTTTTTACTGTATTTTCCGCACTATAAGGCACACTTAAAATCCTTTAATTTTCTCAAAAATCAACAGTGCGCCTTATGTATGAATTCTGGTTGTGCTTACTGACCTCGAACCAATTTTATGTGGTACAAGGTGCTCAAAAATCCATCAAAAAATGTTTTAGTACGACTTTGGTAAGCTACAAAGCCGCACCGCTTGATGGATTGTTGGAGCATTCAGGCTACTGTAGTCAGGAGCCTTGCGGAGTAATCTAGGTCCAAAACTCAGTCCGCTTTAGGTCCCAAAAGTCAAATGAACACTGAGAGTTAAAAACTGTGTAAATTCTTTCATCTTTAATAAAATGATCAGTGTTGCTGCTTTACCAGGTGTAACAATTACATTTAACATCCAGGCATCCATGAAAACAGAATTTATTAAATTTAACGAAGTTAGAAGTTAGCAGGAAGTTAGCTTGCTAGTTTCTAACTAACAATATGATATACCAGGTTCTGACTGAGAGATTTCTGAAAACATTAAAACGTACAGTGCTGCTATTATTTCCAACTTAAATGAAGAGGGAAAACTAAACAGCAGTAACGTTTGTAGGGTTACTGAAGTTGGGCTAGCAGGTATATAATGATGCGCTATGTGATTGCTAGTGCCACAGCTATGTTAGCATAATATAAACACATTGAAACTGGAGAATGAACGCTAACTTTTTTCCACTCATTAAAAGTTAACGTGAGGGTTCCTGATGATTAGGGACAAATGCAATCGCATGGCAGGATGCTGTAAACGGACCAAACTTCAGTCAGGAGAACAACTGAGATAATCCATCCACAATACGATGTTAGTCATTAATATGTTGCAACAACATGGAAATAGAGGAGCTATGAGAGTATTCAACATTAATGAATCAACGGTACGGAAGTGGAGGAAGCAATAACAATGAGTTTAGTCAAGTTTGACTTATCTGACTGGTTTGTTTTGGGGGGGTTTTCACTTATAATCCGGTGCACCTTATGTATGAAAACAGACCCTTTCATCTACAATGTGCCTTATAATCTTGTGCGCCTTATTTGATTTGTATCCTGTCAGTAAAGTCAGTTCTGTGTTTATGGCTTATAGTAGAGAGTCTCTAATACGTAACATTGGTCATACAGATGACAGACAGCTTCACTACTGTTTCTGCTTGTTGCTACGATCTTGGATTGCAAAGTCAGCATTGGTGTGACTTCTACAAGTTTCCGAGGGGGAACTCCGACTGGAAGGGATATTCCAGCAGGAAAATCTGAATGGTAACTCAAGGTTTCCAACTTCTCACTTGAAATGGAACGTGTCAGTTTGATGATGCACGAACAGAAGGATCCTGTAAATTCAATGTGAAAATAAGGTCCAGTTCAGATAAAGCTGGTAGAAGTCTACCACAACAGTCATATAATGGAAGCAATCCCAAATTAATCTTCTTATCCGAGTGCCAGAAAGGAATTAATGTATTCCTTAAAATGTTAAAATATTCTGTTTGATGTTCAACTAAACAAGGTGTGAGATTTAAATGATATTGCACTTCTGACCTTAAGTGATGACATAATTAACTCGTCCAAATTCTCCTCACTTCAGTGTACCCCATGATAATTTAGCCTTGTCAGTAATATAAAAGACTTTTTTGCAGGCCAAGTAGTTGCACAACATGTTTTTCGCAGACATCAGAGGATAATTCACTTCCCAAAGACTTCACAAAGAAAAAAATAGTTCTCCTTCCCTATCTTCTACCCGTTTCCCTTTGATCATTTACACTTATATTGTTTTACCTTTATATAGACACCTGCCTGTCTTCAAATCAACCCAAACTGTGTCAGTTGTCCCGAGTTTGCTTTTTTTGTTTGTCCTTCCGCCCCTTTGTTCAGTGTCACCAGTTAGTCGAGCGGATATGTGGATCCCTTTTTTTCGTTTTTCTTTTTTTTTTTTTAACTTGTCCTCTCATCATCCAGAGAAAAAGCAGGCCAATGTCTTTATGGTCATGTTCCTGTCCTGCTGTGCTTTTAGCCTAATGGACAGACAGCTGTGCTCCCATTTCTATATTTAACCGGCAACCCCACATGATGAAGTTTGTCACACCCTCTCTCTTCCTCATGTAACTGAACCCCAAGTTAATGCCCAGAGAAATACTGTAGCCTCACAGGACATTGTATTTTGTGCACCTCCGAAATACAGAGATGTAATATTAAATGCTGGACCTAACGCGTCAGAGTACATTTTATATTAAACGGTTATAGAAAATAGAAACAATTTAAAAAGCCAATGCAGAGCTAAATACCACCAGTTGCAGTTGCTCTTCCCTTCTGTGTACGTATGCTGAGCTTGTACAAATAAATCTGAATTTTAAGCTGCTGTCTTTTGTAATTTTCTGGGGCTTTTTGCTTAAAAACCGGAATATTTTATGCTGCTCTTTTTATTTAATCATTTAAGCTAAACATGGAAAACATGGGTTTTGTAAAAATTAAGGGTACATTAAACAGATTTAGCGAAAAGCACGTTGATAAGCCTTGCTTGAACTACTTTAAATGCAGTATTTAATGTAGCTGTAATCTGCATAAAACCACAATTCTGTTATTAAATGGATGCAGGAGGTAAAAATAAAAATCCCTTTCCATTTCGGCTCTTCGGTTTCATCGGTTTGTCCACTTTTCAAGGGAAAGAAAAAAGCGGAGAATGGCGACGTAGTTCTCCGCAACGTTGATAAAATCCTCGGAACGACTTTTACGAACCTTGAAAGTTAAACACACATTATGAATCATATAATGACAGATCCACTCTGTCTGCCTTTTATTTGATGTAATACATGATTAAAGATGCAAATCCCCTTTTTCCTGTGGATCCGTTTGTGACTGTTGGTGTGTCAGTTGTGCCTGTAGTTGTAGATGTGTTTGTGTGTGTAAGCTCTGTATTGAGGTATAAGTAAAAGCATTAAGGAAGGGATCAGCTAGAGCAGGGGTCGTGCCCATCAGATTAGAAAGCTTAGTCCTCCCGTCTTTGTGTAATTAATGAGAGACAGAGGACAAGGAAACGATAAAGACAAAGAGGCAATGAGGAGAGTAAGTGTACTCGTAGAGTGATATTAAAAGAAGCTCGTGCACATGCTCACCAGAGAAGGGATTGTGTGTAATGACAGGGTTCCTGGTGGTCAGTGTATTTGTGTACACGATGGACGACTGTGCAGCGAAGTACCGAGTCCAGAACCAACAACACAAAGGGCTGGACTGGATATGTGGCTTGTCTAGCAGAGTTCAGGGCCTTTATAATGTCAACAGGGATAATAACTAGAGAATGACGGGAATACAGCGGTGTGAGGGTTGAAACGAAGCAGACAAAAGCATGCAAGTAGGCAAACATGCAGAGCTGGAACATTTGCAATAACGGTGCAAACACTCGTATCGGTGATTACATTTTAGGAATGTGCTTTTTTTTTTCCTGCAAACTTTTGCTATGTAGAGATAATAGCCCAGTACTGGGTAACAAAGAAAAATAGCTTTAAGAGGAGTTTTTTGTTTATTTTGTGTAATAATGAGAAATGTTACATAATGACAGTTTCTCATTAAACAGATTAATCGGCAAGGTAAGCCAAGTTTATTTCTGTAGCATCGTTCTGCAACCATTTATGTGCTTTATATAAAAGGCAAAAGAAAAATCAAGCAACATAAAAAAAAAAGCAAAGAAGAGAAGAAAAAATAAAAAAAGAACGAGGTGGGCTACAAAAAAGAATAAAAACTGCAGTCCCGATTTTAATTAAATAAAAAGCGGCGGTAACTGGAGAAGCTGTAATTATCCAGTATCCAGTAATGAGAGAAATATGCCACCCTAACATGAAAATATCTTATTAGAGCATGAGAACGGTCTCGCAGAAACTGGAAATTTGTTCACACTGGGTATATTACACTGGGTACAAGCTCTAAGACATAAAACACAATGATGCACAGCACATTTTTACATTTTTAATACTTTTTCAATAATAGAAATTATTTTAAAAGTGGAGTTCAATGCTTCCATGTAAAAAAAAAATGGAAAAATTTACTAGACCACCACCATCCAATGTAAGGCTTATGCCACAGCTGCCCTAAATCAACATTATTGGTTATTACCAAAATAAATATTCATGTTTTTGCACAGGTTATGATTATATTTTATGATACTAAGATATAATTATTGTAGCTCATAATTTTTTATTAATTTTCAGTGTTACTAGTGTGCCGGATCAAATTTGGGTAAAAAAAAAAAAGTCATTTTCAGTTGAGTTAAGTCTTCCCAAATATTTCCAAATTATTTGTGTCATCTTCTTTTTACGAAAAATGATATAACAAATTTGTTACGCTCTGTATATATTTAAGATTGAGTCAAACTTACAGCTCATCATCGCAGGTTGTGTGTTAGCGAATTGTGAGCAATGATAATTGCGTATAATAATTTACCCCCAACAGCAGATGATCCTAGTTTTGTTTATGCTATGAAGGATGTCGACATAATTAATGTGAATTTAAATATAAAAGTATAAGTATACATTATTAATACCTCCTTCACATACAAATAAGGGCTTCTGGCTTAATGTAATCCTGTTTTTGTTTAAGACCATGTGAATTACATGTTCTTTTTTTAGTCAATAATGTGTGTTTTCTCGCTATTGCACGTTAGGATGAGGAACTTTTAAGCTTGAGGTGGTTGTAAAAGGAAATTATAAACAGTTCATTATATTAACTGAAGATTTTCATTGTTACCCCAGAGGATGTGACCAGTTTCATCCAAAGAAATCACCCCCTTGTCGCTTTCCAGAGGTCGGCCCTAATGACTCTGGGTAACTGAGGAAGACAAAGCTGCATGGCAGAAAATCCATTAGCGAGTCTGCTGCTAGATAGCAAAGAGACACAGAGGAATGGTGGCTTTTGATACAGTAAAAGGAACTGCCTTGTCTTTTTCTGCAAGCGTCTCGAGAAAGCTGGCAGTTAGCCTGCGTGTCAGAGCCCTGGTGGATGACTAATACCTGAAGCACTCTGAGGTGTGTCTGTGTGTTGGCGAAGGAGTCCGAGGAACTGAAGGGGGGGGGGATTTGGGGATTGCAGCAATGCTGTCACAACAACAGAATTTAGACCAAAATGCCAATATGGTTCAGCCTGCATACAGATATTGCTTTTCTTGTGTCGCCAATCAGATTATTTGACTTTTGGCTCCACGATTTGTCTGTTTTTAGATGTAAGAGACAAAAAAGGAGACGTTAGGAGATATAGACTTTCTGCTGGACGTCAAAATAATATGTCGGTGTTGTTTTCGCAGCTTGTAGCAAGAAATGAATTTAAGTTTAAAAACTAGATGCACTTCATCTCATGAAAAAAAGGGGGCTTTTGGAAGTGAAGAGATATTTTATGTGAATAGTTGCAGTTAAATTATTCAGTCGGAATTTTGGCAGGAAAAAAAAAGGTCAAATTCATTTTTCAGGATTCCGACTGTGGCAACTGTGTGAGCTTACAAAAGTGTCGTAGCCGATAAAAACACATGCCAAAACTGATGAGCAAAATCGTGCCTGTATTAATTTTTAAAAGGCAGCTTTTAATCAAATCAAATTCAAGTGATTTTTTTCATTAATATCCTTTTTTTTTTTTTTCGTTTTGAAGTGCGGTGTGACATCAAACTGAAATATTGTTTTTTAATTACCACAAAGCACGTACGCAAAGACAAGGTTAGAGGTTTCTTGTCAATTTTAGCACTACTGACGGTGAGATGCAGATATCAGTTCACATGGAGGCCTCACTCAACACTAGACAAAAGTGTTCCAGTGGGACGGATAGGATTCAAAATCTGACACCGTTTCGATATCACTGTGTAGAGACGTCTTCCTGTAGTTACTTGTGTTACCGCTTTTGCATCTTGGGCTTCCTAATCTATACCAGCTCCACGTTTCATTCTTAATATCAGTGTCATTCAGCAGATAATATGCACTATGACTCACTTTTCAGTATTTTTTAAATTTATGCTGCGTTATTTTATCGCAAATTGCACTGATAACCCCCACGTTTAACTCTTTGCTGAACTGAGTTCCAGAGAAATACTGAAAATGCAATCACATCTAAATGTTTTCGTGAAGGACGCAGGGGGAGTAGTAAGAAGAAGGCGTGGCTGAAGGACTGAAGCTTATCTGTCCATCTGCTGTGATGGTAGCTGTGTGTCCTTCCAGCATCAGATGCAGGATAGGTCTTAACATGGGGATACACCTTCGTCTTCTCAGTCCCTGTCTCTTGTTGATTTTATCACACACACACAAACATCAGCCCAGTTTACTGTTTTTGTCTTTTCTTTACACAGAAATTACTGAAATGTAAAAAAAGGTAAATGAGGAGTGAGAAGCGAGAAGCGTTGAAAAAAATGATACGATATTGGGCACTTTTTCTAGCGTGAGACATCACCGAGACATCTTCAACACAAAGAAGAAAATGAACACTTGTCTCTGTCCCTCCTTTGGTTTCTGTTTATTGTAAGAGGATACTAGAAGACCTCATTCCTCCGCACACTGAAACCTGAACTCTGTTGAGCTTCCTGCCTTTTGCGCCCTCTCTGTTTTCTGTTTCCTCATCCTTTGGCTTTTCCACCCTCTAATCTTTACAATATGCTGTGTACATTTCTCACTTGTCTCTTTGTCTTATTTCAGTTTTGATTCCTAGTGTTTTACTGTTCAAATAATGCATTTTGTACAATAAAATACAAGAGTAATATGTCTGCCCCTGCTTCCATCTGATGGCAGGTTTATTGTAAGCTATAGTGTCGAGTGCCTGACCTATTGCCTGCAGACAGAGCTCTAGTTTTGAGGCTTACTCTCGACCAACCCTCCCTTCCTCTTCAGTCCCAGAGGCTGAAGCAGCTGGCTACATACATATTTCTGAATGACTAAGCAGGCAGGCAGCAGAGGTCTGGATATGCTGAATATTTTTGGAGAATAAACCATAATTATTTGATATTATTCCACTGGATTTTTCAGGAACAGAAACTCCCAGTCTAAACATTAATCCTAGCTCTCATTTGTCTTGATGCAAAATGCCAAATGTCCAACATATGCATTTTACAAAAAAATAAATAAAACATTTAAATAATGCTTGCTTGGGCTGTAAAGTGTAAGGCGCGTGCTGAAATTACAGAGACAGCCCAACTCCGTCATGCCGGTCATACTGTGCTCGGTGAGGTGTACATGAGAATAAAAAGCACAGACAGTGGCCTGTTAGCGCCGTGGCAGCTAATCCATAACCTTTGTGAGCCACGCACTCGTGCTCACGCATGCAAACACACAAATACTGGAACACGTTCGCGCTCCATCGACACCTGACCTTTACAGGAATCGGAGTGGAAATCAACTGACCAGAAGCTCCTGTCAGTCAAGGAGCATCCGCCCCACCTACCCCTCCTCCTACCCTCCATCCCTCACCTCTCCGCTTACACTTAGTCAATATTCATTAGTCAGTGTTTAGTATAGAACGGGAGAGAGAATATGTGGGAGAAAGAGACAGCAAGGAAAAGTGAATATGTATACGTAGGGAAGGAAAAGGATGTCAGGGAGGGTGAAGCTGATGTTTGAGCAAGTGAGAGAAAAGGAATCGGGAGATGACAGGGCAGAAGAGAAACAGATTTGCTTATCAGACGACCCAAAACAGGCATGCACACGCAGTCGGCGACTCAGAGTGGTGCCATCTTAGTAAACACAGCTTTGATGATATGGGTATCATACTGAGCCCAATGACTTGACTTAAAGAGGGAAAAATGCTGTGCACTGTGCACTTTGTGTGTGCACATTAGTGAGAGAGAGGGAGGGGAGACACTGTGGCTTATATATATATATTTAAAAAAAAAGATAAAACTATGAAGATATCAGCCATAAATCTGTGTGTGTATGTTTTTGTAAGGGAGGAAAAAGAGAGGGTGAGTGTGTGTCTTGACTACAAATCAACTTCTCTTACCCATCTACGTAGATTGCCCCCATATTGGATGTTTAATATTTAACTATAGCTCTTCTCTTGGGAGGCATGGAGATTGGAAAAACGTTGGGAAGGATGCAGGGTGTGTGCGTGTGTGTTTATACACATATATCCAAAAGCACACACAAATGCAAACACTGAGCAGTGCTGACTTCTACGGATTATGTACACATAATCAGAACTCTTCATCACAAAACCACAAACACTCAATATGCAATCAAGGGCATACGAATGAGATGGAAATGTATTCAGACAACACCTAGTGTCAAAATGTTAAGTACAAGTTTCACACATGCACCAAAATAACTACCGTGGTTCTGAAAGCAATAAAAAACTGATAGTTTAAGTCATTTAATAAGCATCATTGCCCAAATAAATACTTGTTCCATCCCTCTCAGGTCAGCAGAAACAAGTAGCACATGCAACACAGGCATGTAATCACAGTTTGATTTGGTGCAGCTAGTCGGCAGTAACAAAAAGCCAGAGAATATCACAGCCAGTGAAACTAGTGTACACTATATAAAATCATTTTTAAAAACAGAGGATTCGTGTAACCTGTGGAAGATGATCAGGTTTAAAGAGGTGAATTCTGGCCATCTGCTGCAACCGGTTGGGTTGACTCGAGCATGCGAATGGGTGTGTCGATGCGCAGACTTTAATAATTTGAAAATTATAGGTAATAACTTTAACCTCCACCCTCAATACTTCACTCCACTACACTGAAAATGCAGATCGTTGTGTGCACTTTACATTCTCCATGCATACTTTCCCATGTTATCATCCAGGGGGATCCAGTGCTGTGCACTCCTTTTTTTTAGTGCAGTATAGAATTACATCTATGCACTCACACACTCGTACATTAATACAAAGTGAGTCATTGTTATTACACTGGGTTTACCTACTCCCCTCACAGAAACACTGACTCAGTTATTCGCTCACACACATGGTTATGTTCTCATTTCAAATGACGCTTCCTCGACTTAAAAACCAATAAATTTTGCCACTTAGCTGCTGTTTAGTGTAGGCAGGCTGATGTGCGGTTGTGGAAATTTGTCATACTTTGCTAATGTTGTAAAGTAGGGATACTAATCTGTTTGTATGAGGCCGAAAACAGCAGTTTTGAAAATAAATGTGATGGAACGCTACGTGGCTGCATTTTGACATGAATTTCAACTAACGTGATGGAAGCCTTAGGTACTTGACAAACTCATATATTCAGCCAAAAACAGCTTGCACTTTTCTTCAGCATTCAGATGGGTTGTGCGCTATGAATTCATCCCCAAGGGTTAGACTGTCAGCACCAAGTTTCGTTGCACAGTTCTGACGGGTCTGAGGGAGAACATTCAGTGCAAACAACTTGAACTGTGGTGCGTGTCGCTATGTCAGTGTCTGCACGCTCGCAGTGTGTCAAAGCACCCTGCTCGCCAGATTTGACTCCCTGCGGCTTCTTCCTTTTCCCCAGTACAAAATATGAGGTGAAGGGTCATCGTTTCGACACTGTGGAAGTGATCGAGCACATGTTCCAGATGGTGGTTGAAGCACTTAGAGAATAGGACTTGCAGGGGGCATTCTAAGTGTGGCACGAGGACAGGGATTAGTGCGCTGCTGCACATTGTGACTGCTTGGAAGCAAATAGCGCCCAGAGTTAAATCATTATAGAGAAAAATCGAGATTTCCAAACAAAAATTTACCAAACTGACTTGTACTGAAGAAATATGTAAGGAATGAAAATATTTTTAACCTGAACCTGAGGGACACAGGGCGACGCAAAGAAAGGGATGCAACTATTATTCTTTCAAATTCAAGACATATCATGAGCAACATTCCAGTAACACATACTGAAAAAATTTAAAAGCTTTTGTTTATGTTGGATTGGTTTTTGTGTTTTTTTAATGTCACATGTAAGAATCAGAAAAGTAGAAATTTTTCTGTAAGGAGATTTTTTTTTCCTCTTTTACCCGTGTGTATTGCACAAACACACCTACACTGCCACTTTGCACATCTGCGTGTGGACTCTGTATGATGGAGGAAATCAATAAACACATGCGTGGTCAAAGGAAAGACGCAGAAAACAAAGGGGCGGGCGAAAAGAAAATAAGAGAGATTGAAGGAGAGGCAGCAGGCCTGGTTGTTTGTTGTTGAAAACAAAGTGCTTTTAAATGATTTACTTGTTCCCTCCATTGATGCATTCCCTCATTAACGAACAGCAGCCAGCTCGGCAGACTGCTACATTTGCAGACAGACCATGTTGCATGCAGACAAGCACGATCCCTCCTGTGCGAGCTGAGTCGCAGTTATGCATTATCAAACACGCACTAAAACATATGCAGGGACACAGAAGCAGCACACCCGGAGACAGAAGTGGGTCAGGCTAACCAGCTCGGTCTCACTACATTTAAAAAATGCAACGGGGTCCCGCTGTTTCGCATTAGATACGATGGATGCAAAGGCGTTCGTAAAAATGTACGGCACGTGCACACTCATATACACAGTTAAGGAGAGTATTCATGTATTCTCAGACCAGCAAGCCCAAAAAACTTGAGTGTGTTTACTCCATAAGAAAAGACATTTACTTTTGAATGCGGCACACACTCTCACTTACACATTTATTTATTCCCTTTGCTCAGACACACGAATACACTGAGGAGCTGTACATTTTCACAGATGCAATCTACAAATTCATTTGCTCATGCATAACTAAACGCATATCTTTACCCAAATCTCAAGCTTGGAACAAGATTTGGACAGCAAATCCTCAGAAATACATTGTGCAAAGTCATGACGGTTGTTTTTGCTGGAAGATTAATTTCAAATGTACATCAGCGCTGCTCACTGGAGTTTGGTGCTGTTGTACATGCAAACAGATCCTCATCGCACACCCACGCACGTATGCATGCGCATAAAACAGTGGCGATATCTCTCTGTCAGCTCCATCAACAGGTGGAGGAATATCAGAGCAGAGCTGGAGCTAACGCCAGACAGGCCCGTCTTTCAGTAAACTGATGCCAGCGTTTGTGTAGGCCTGCGTGTGTCTGTTGGGTGTGTTTTGACGCATTTATATTGGATACGCAGCCAACGCTGAGCTATAACAGTGACATCCTTTTAGATCTTGAACTCCAGAACCGCCTGTGCCAGTGTTAACGTTGCCAACATGAGCAATGGAAGCCCAATTTTGTCATCTGGGGAGCAAAGGAAGACTGGATCTTGTCACTCATGAAGGGTTAGATGAATGACTAAGGGAGCGAGAAGATTAATAGGAGGCATATTTTGCACTGATGTTCCTGCTGAAAAGAAACAAGCCGAGAGCTGGATGCCGAGACATGGGAGGGCTGAGGAAAAAGAGCGGGGTGAGAGCGGGACTTAAACAGGGAGGTGGAGTGAGGAGATGGGGAGGAGGAGGAGGAGGAAAGTTGAACTTTCACTTAAGAGGCCGTTTGTTTCCTCATCTGTTTACTCTTCCTCGCAGTTCTTTACCATTAAAACCGTTACGCCTCTCGACCGTTGCCGCTCCACTCAGGGTATGAAGGAGAGTATTGTTTCGGAGGTTTCCATTTGGCATCTTTTACATCGTAGAAGTATGAAATACGAGCATGAGGCAGTGGACCTCAGCCAGTGGGGAGGGGTACACTCAAAATTTCTTACTTGGCATGAGTTCAAGTCATCTTGTCTACAACAGAGAAGAGAGATTAGGGCATATTTACTTATGAGCTCAGTGATAGATACTTTTCCAACATGCAGTAGCTATCTGTACTGGTGCCAACGTGTCTGCAGAGGGAAGATTTATGACGGCACATAATCTGAGCCATTATGACTAAATATCAGAAATGAAAAGCCACAAAAATCCTGGTTTATTTAATGTGTGACAGATGTTAAATTTGATGTATTAGAGGGAGCATTTGCTGCCACATTGGCAGACTATTTATTAGATTTGTTTGCTTTCATTTTAGTAGATAAGGCCTTCACACTGTGACCATCTTTAATCATCACTGCTTGTATCAACATTAATATGCCAGCTAGCATATTAATATTACACTAATTCGAAATTTTAGTTTTTTTTTTCTTTAACTGGTTCCAGGCACAATAACATTTCTTCATTTTCCACCTTTGTACCGTCTTACAAAACTCTACATAGCTTGGTTAGGTAACCAGAATCATGACAAATGACTCCCTATGTCTGCTTTTAATAATTCCTGTGGATTAAAAGGTCAGCTGCTAATAAGGAATGAATGCTGCCTCTGTATATATACGCATGTTGGTAAAGACTAACAATGTGTTATAATTGCTCTTTGCTAGGTTTGATTACCAGGAGCTCCTCCACAACTCCACGTTCTGTTTGGTGCCTCGAGGTCGGCGCTTGGGCTCCTTCCGCTTCCTGGAGTCACTGCAGGTAAATATATATTGTTGTGCACGACGCTCACTCTGAACATTATTTACCTTAGGCTCTCATAGGTCATTTTTCATGACTTGCACCTTGATTTCTCAACATTAAAGGCCCGGTCATTTCAAATCATATTTTACTATGAGGAATAAGGGCTTAGAGATTCAACGGTTTTATTGATTTCACTGGAGATTAGCTATATTTGTGTTCTTGCTCATGCACATCACACACTTTCATGTACCGATGAGCTTTAGTGTTATTTGAGTCGGGATCTAACAGTTGGTGGGCTCTTTGCTTAAGACACCAACAGGAGCTGAGTGAAACAAATTAGATGATCTTATTATCGTGCCAGATTTTTTTACTTATTTGATTATGACTGGTTAATGTTGCCAATTTAAACTTCCGTTCAAACAAGCTTACATTATTATGTTTTATGCAAAAGGCGTACAGTGTGATAATGAGAGGTTTCACAGCAGTCCCTACAGTCCTGTGAAAAAGTCCACCCCTACTGCTTTTATACGTATTAAGAGGTTAAAGCGGCCAGGGAATACTAATAAAAAGCAGTTGACTAAACGATCAAGTGTGAGTGTGTGCCGGTCTGGAACAGCGTTAACACAATGCCAAGGAGGAAAGGCATCAACAGTGACCTCAGCAGCATTTGTAGAAGGGTTATAAGGACATTTATAAATAATCAGAAGTCCATCATTCTACTGTGCAAAAGATTGTTCACAAGCGGAAAACATTCGGGACAGCTGCCAGTCTTCCCAGGAGCGAACGCCCTAGCAACTTTACGACAAGGTCACACCATGCGATGTTTGGATAAACCACAGACTACAAATCTCACACCCCCCAGGGCTCAGTTGGCATGTTAAATTTAAAAACTCACGAACGTCCAATTAAAAGACCACTGAACAAGAATGGCTTATGTTCAAGGACTGCCAGGAGAAAACTTCTTGTCCCTAAAAACAACATGGCAGCTGACACTTGCAAAGTCTTACCTGAACAAACACTGTTCTTTGGACAGACAAGACCAAAGTGGAGACGTTTGGCCATGATACACAGCAGCACGTTTAATAAAACCAAACGCAGCATATACACCTCACAGCAACAGTCAGCAAGTCGGTAAAGGTGCAATAAGGCTTGTGTTGTAGGCACCGAACCTGAGCATGTTGCAGTCACTGAGTTGACCACGAACTCTGTAGACTGGCGAAACTGGGTCATGCAACGTCGCAATGATCCCAAGCACAGCAGTAAATCCGCACCTGAATGGCTGAAAAAGAAAAAAATGTAAGGTGCTGCAATGGCCCAGTCACAGTCCAGATCACAACCTGATTGAAATGCAGTGGCAGGACATCAAGAGAGTTGTGGATAAATGAGTTAGCAAAAACGTCAATCAAAGTGAAGCAATTCTATAAAGAAGAGTGGGCAAAAATTCCTCCACAACAATGTGAGAGACTGATAACGTTACAGAAAACGATTCAAGTTATTGCAGCTTGTTCTACAAGATTACTTCTGCTGAATCATGGGGTTTTTCACAGGACTCTGTGTGCTTACCAATTTCCTAGCATAGTGTCCCATACGTAGTAATATACTAATAAAAAGATCATCCAGAAGTTTTGTCTTTACAAAATCCTGTTGTTATTTTCAGGATTCTGCTTATGTAGTATTTAGTAAAAACCAATTAGATCAAATCCCACATGTAAAATACTAACACAGTAACTATCAAAGCATTATCTGCTGATTTTCCCACTACGCTGTTAAAATAACTAAACTGCACTGAAACCGTTCATGCCAAACAAGCTCCATCTCACACACAACCGTTCAATCAACAGGAAAGTGCAAAGAATGCACGATGTTTATGTTCCAGAGCTGTGGTTAATGTAGTGTTTTTGGTTATTGACACCTTAATGGTCACATCTGCAAGTGTTTTGCCCCAGACCTTTGTGCTATGTTGAATGCAGATTGAGCCATAAAGTCTTTATTTGCCATTCGAAGGGTCTTTTAGACTAAAATGCATCCATTAACACACACAGACGCGAGCGAGCACTTATACAAACTCTAGAATCCTTCATTTAAGTCCAACATTGAAATGTGCAAGCACACAAACAATAAAGAAACCACAGGCAGTGGAGTGAGCGAACGGTTTAACAGTGTGCTGTAGTTCTCACTCTGCCACCCAAGTTGATGGTCTCACACCAGTGCAGGAAGCAGCAGTGGCTGTTTTTAGCTTTGCCGAACACTGAACTCTCTGGCTGCTACAGTGTTCCCTGGCTGCACTGCTCTCTGGGGCTACGTGGTGTGTGTGTGTGTGTGTGTGTGTGTGTGTGTTTCTAACTGTGTGTGAATAGTCCGGAAGCATCTATGGGAGTGGCAGCCTGCCCCACCGCTGATGTCTGCTGAATGGACAAATCCACACACAACCCACTCGGCTTGGCAGCAGGCAGCAGTCATGGTCCCTTTCTCCTCTTTGCCTTCCCTTTTTTCTCTTGTTCTCTCCTCCCTACCGGCCTCTCTCTCTCTTCCTTTCAAGCCGCTTCTCAAGATTTTTCGCTTGTGTACTCTTTATTTTTCATTTTTCATTTTTTTTTAAATGATTTTTTTGGTGCTAGCCAAGCCCACAGAAGAACTGGCAATTACCACTGTGGTATGAAACTTGCTGCCAGCTTTCCAGTATACACACAGACACACATTTGCACACTCCTCCACATACACCATCGCTCAGAGCCTCCCCTTGTTCAGCTCCCAATGCAAACAAACCAAAAACAACTACACAGCACAGAGGCCTTCATTTTCCTCTACCTCCAGGCAGAGGGGGCTTTAAAACGTTTGAAGCTCACCCTCACAGTGATTTATCTCTCAGGGAGAAGGCTCCGGTGAGCTGCTGCAAAATTAAAATTAAAGGCCTTGGATTATCACTCGAGGATCTTCGTTTGACCTTGTTTTAACCAGGTGCTAATTCCCACAAACGCATGCACGTGCAGATCCTGCTCGAGTGTCCTTCAGCAGGTTGATTCTCTGACGGAATGCCGGCGCGTGGAAGTCTCGAAGGGCCGGAGAGAGTGGTTGATTTCTACAATATTAGCTGCCGATGCTGTTCTCTCTGGTGGTTTCATTAAAAAAAAAAAAGGAAAAAAAAAAAGGTGGAAACAAACCCAGATCTACCAACAGTCTACACCACAGTGAGTAGAAAGAAAAACTGAGCAGGATGAGATGAAAGTGCTGCAAACAGAAATTGGAAAAAAAAAAAACAAGTACACAAGGAGAAAATGTGATAGATTTACAGAGAGGGGAAGACCAAAGGGGGTGCAAGGGTAGCGAAGGGAAAAAAAAAGGAGAGCAACATCAAAAACCTGTCAGTAAATGAAGAAATAAGACAACATCAAAAATCCACTTCAATGAAGCATTATGCTGTAACGCATCAACTGCTTCTTAGTTTCGCCGCTCTCTTTTCCCCTCAGTGTTCCTCTTTCCCCACCTATGTCCTCCTCAGTGGTTGTACCTAATTAGCGTGGAGTGAGTCAGCCCTGTCGGCCACATCTGTGTTTGCATCTATATGAATGACAGTGTTTAACAAAGCCCCGGAGTATCCAGGGAAAGTAGAGATGAAGTTACTACTCATTCCAGCCACTCTGTAAGGGTCTCACACACACACCGAAGCATTGATCATATTATCTGCCCAGTTTGGAATATCACAGTGCCAAGCAGCTGGGGCTACACTCCTACAGACTACATTGCATTCATGCAGCTGTAGTATATCAAGCTATAGCATTTATTGCCAAAGGAGAGCCCAAGCCAGCAGCTAAGGAGGGCTAAATCAGAAGGAACCTATTTCGACTCACTGGATGTCAACTGTGGATATAAGCCTGTTTTTGACTGTGAATTTCACGTGGCATTCTCTGCATGTTAACAGTTTCAAAATCCGCTTTTCTTTGGGAAACAACAACAATAACCTATGGCACTGCAACCTACACGTTTAAAAAAAAGGAAGGCTCTGGCAAAACAGGCCCGCTTGGTTCTTGGGTGGCTCCATATATTCTCGAGAATTAGTCGTGCACAGCTTCTGCCTCGCAACGTGCAAATGTTCTGCCAGAAGTCGTGTCTCCCACAAAACTAAATTTTGCAATCTCACTACATCCTGGGTTTAGCGCCATCAGATGTGATTGTGAAAGGGAACAGAAATAGCCAAAGCACTTTTACTCTATAGTAGAGTGACAATGGATCCAGCAGGGCTACTCTTTGGAGCTGCAGAAACAGATCTGGCTAAAAGAAACTAGAAGAAACTCATTTTATCCGCAGCCTCTCAAATCTTTTATTTTGTCCAGTTTGCCCTGGGTATTCAAGTTGGTTTCTTACATCCACTGCTTCCTTTAAAATTCTTCAAATTGTTATTTTTGTGTGTGTACTTGTGTGTCCAGGCGGCGTGTATCCCAGTATTGCTAAGTAACGGCTGGGAGCTGCCGTTTTCTGACGTCATACAGTGGAACCAAGCGGTCATTGAGGGAGACGAGAGATTACTGCTTCAGGTAACACAAGCATTTACAAATGTCCAAACACATGCGAACAATGCAATGCAAAGATACATTGTGTCGATGGCCAGATGTTCATTCAGGATCCTTTGAATCATAGCATAAAATCTGCATAAAATACACACTTGAGTTTTTGCATAATTTAAAGAAGAAAACATAGAACTGTGTTAGTTCATGGGTGGCTCAGTAGCCCTAAAGTTATACTCTATCATTAAATATGGTGTCTTCAGTTGTAGTCGATGAATATATGACTATAAATAAAGATATATCCAAAGTTGAGAAATTTTACCCCCCTTCTTTTGGAATTATGCCATTATTTGAGAGCAACAGTAGCCAGGAAACATGTGAAGGGACGAGATATTCAACAAAGAAGCAAGCTTAAGAGATCTGGCGTGTATCGTAACCTTTCGGTTTTTAAATCAGATGCTCATTTATTCCATTTTCAACAGAATAAACAGTTTTAAGGAAAAACACAACCACTAAACCCTACTTTAAAAGGTTTACAAAGACTGATAGACAGTATTATCTGTATCTGTGCAGAGGATTGGCTTAGTTTAAATGCAAACATGGACCTTGGAAAGCATCCAGTACATCCAGGTAGGCATTACCTGTATCAAACATGGCGGTTACAGCTTCGAGCTCTTTTGAGATTAAGCAACCCAAAAGGCCTTAATCCAGCTTTATTTCTAAAAGCACTCGCTCTCTCGCCGTGTCGCCTTCTTACACAGACGTGCGAATAAACAGTGAGTGAGAAAAGCCAGTTCTGCTCCCCGCTACAACCTTTATCTCCCTCACACACAAATTACATCATGTCTCCTCTGCATTGATCCGCTTTGATCCTGACCAATAGAGGACATGAATTGGCATTCAGCTAATGAGCAGGCACGAGCTCCCTGGAGCTCAGGGCGAGGGAGACATTTTCAAATTAGGGCAGAATTGGCTGAATGAGCTGACCTCATCAGTTGAATTTTTGCACACCTGCAAAAGTCTCACTTGGAAAAGGGCGTATATTACACACCGATTTTATAGTTTCTCTTTATCTTTTTCTAGACTGTTTTAAAAGGTACACCTTCCTTAAAATGGCAACCATCAAAGAAAAAACAAACTCTTAATCATGTTTGTTTTTTCTCTTGCTTTAATGTCTTTTTTTTTTTTTTTAATTTCCCATGTTATTTTTCCTCTTTTGTCTTCAGGTGCCATCTACAGTGAGAGCAGTAGGGAACGAGAGAGTGCTGGCTCTACGACAAAGGACACAGATGTTGTGGGAAGCTTACTTTTCCTCGGTGGACAAGATAGTCCTCACCACACTGGAGGTCAGGCCAAAAATGGGCAAGCTCATGATAATAAGGTCCAACCACAGAAAATCCTTCCAGATGTTATTGGTAGAATCCAGGGTCAGACATTGTCCAAAGGCAAAGTCTAAACTCACCATTTAAAAAAAGTGCATGGACTGTTACCTTGGTTTAGCATGTAGGACACTTAAAAACCACTTCCTTCTTGTAACACTTTCAGAAATTTCCACTCTAACATACTAACATTCATCTCTTAACAGGTAATATTATAGTGCAGGGCAAGATTCACTTCTCTAGTACTTCAGTGAGGGTTTGAATACTCACTGAACTATCTGATAAGACAGGTTACTACACATCTAGGTTACTACACATCCAGGTACTTTAGCACAACACCTCATACCAACTGTCAAGCATGGAGGTGGAGGGCTGATGATTTGGGCTTATTTTGCACCCACAAGACATCAGGTCTATGTATACTCACAAACTCCTCTGTTTATTAAAAGAACTATGCAGCTGGTTTGTGCAAGAGGGCCTTGATGCCAATCATAGCATCTAATCTAAAACAGAATGTTAGAAAAAGTAAAGAATTGAGGTTTTGCAGACCTGAACCTAACTGAGATGCTGTGGTGGGACAGCTATGCTAAAAAGAAAAAGCGAACAAACCTTAATGAACTGAGGAAACATTGTGAAGAAGAGTCAGCCAACATTCCTCTACAATCATGTGAGAGACCAATAAAGTCACACAGAAAAGGATTACTAAAAGTCACGGAGTCATGGGGTATATCTAGCCTTTCAACTCTTGTAAAAACTCTATGTTTCACATGACTATAGCCACAGTGACCTGAGAAGCAAGAGCTGAATCTAACTGAGAAACAGTACAACTTTAGAGTTACAAGTATAGTAAGGGTAAAGCGTGCCCTGCTGTGCACTCAAATGCTTTAGCCTGAAGTGGGAGTGGAATTTACAAATCTGCTTTGCTTGTATCACATTAAGCTTTGACCCCCTAGTGTCAACACAAGATCCATGCCCCACAAATTTGGGTGCGGGTAATACTGCAAACCTTGTTTTTCTCGGCTGCTATACAGATCTATTCAGAAATGTGCAGAACCTTTCCAGTGAAAACAGCCGCTGCTATAAACACAGGCGTCCTGTATCATCAGTCCTCTTTCAGAAGCCTGGTTTGAAGCAGAGTTTTCATATTTGAATCAAACACCCTCGTATCATTATGATTACAGGGTTGGCCCATGGTCCATATTTCCACTCTGTCACTATCTCAGTTTTGTGTTGAATTAGGTCTGTGAAACATTTCAAAGCAAGGCACATCTGATCCACCTGACGTCTTAGAGAAATCCCCTAATGTATAGAAATGATATATCATTACATAAATATCAGTCTCAACCTGCCAGTTTCTGCTTTACTGCTGACTATTATGACTTATGTTATGCTGCACATCAAGTGTAGATGAAAAAAAACATAAACCAGAGTTACAAAGAGCTCCTTGGATTTTTCTTCATATTTCCCAGTACCAGAGCCCAGTCTTGTTCTTACAGCATCTTTCTAGGCATCCTTATAGTTTCACTTTTTTTGTATTTAAACAAGCTGCAAAGAAATGCATTACAAAGACAGCTACTCTGGCTCAGAGAATGTCATTTGAAGGTTGGCTTAGCAGTTAGATGATGCATGAAAAGAAATGCCAAACCTCCTTATATAAGATGTTTTTGTGCACTTTGATAATGTCAATTTTGGCACATAAAAATGTGAGTAAACAACAGATTTAATCCTGCTGAAATCTGAAGAAATCCCAGAATGAGTAGTAGACTCATAATCAGATGTTTATGAACTGGAGTCTGGGAGCTCCTAGTTAATTTGGTGTGTGGAATTTGTGCAAGGGATAATAAGAGAGAGATTCTGGAGGTTAGTGATAAGCAGGTTATGTACAATACATTCAGCATGTAGAGGGGACCCCCTCCCCACGAGAAACAGCTGTGCAGTCAGCCTGAGGTCAGAGGACTTCAGCCAGTGTTGCTGCTGCGTGGACACCTCCTGTTGGTGTACAATGGGAAGTACACAGATCCTGTCATTACAGACTGCTAAAATATGCAGAGACAAGTGTGTCAGGACTTGAACTGCAGTGCAGTTTATATTAAGCTCTAAAATTCTCATGCACTGGCTTAGAAGGGGAAAAAATAAGTGTGGTGCAGGCTTATACTAGATGAGTACAACAGCCACTTTACTGCTTAAAGCCAACACGTATTTCTCACATTGCAACCCACATCGAACCTCGTCCAATTTATCTTTCCTTCCCTTTTTAGATCATTAAGGACCGTGTATTTTCTCACATATCGAGGAACAAGTACATGTGGAACTACCTCCCAGGAGGTCTGCTGGTCCTGCCAGAGTACTCCACTCATCTTGCACATTTCCCCTTCTACTACCTTGGATTAGGTAAATGCGGAGTTTATTTAAACAAATCAGCACAGCTTGCAAATCTTGATTGCTTGCAAAGGATGTTGGAAAGGTGATGAATAATTAACACGCCACACTCAACACTACACAAATTGTTCTCAAATATTTACTTAAGTCCTTGTCTGTATTGGTTTTAATTTTGCATTCCTGCCAAAAATGTGTTCTTTTATCCTGATTTAATACATTACATTAAACTGCAGCATTGCTCTCTACAGCACTGTGTTTTAAATGTTCAGATTCTTTATTGTGGCTTTAAATTATTTTGATGATGTTCAGCACAGATAAATATTAGTATTATTAGGCTTAGAGGAGCAGCACCTTGTAAATCTTCAGATAGATAAGACGTTTCATCATTTGCACATCTTTGTTCCATGACATGCTCAGGCGTCGCTCCAGGACAGGAGTTCACTGCTGTCATCCATGCTGTCTCTCCATTGGTCTCCCAGTCTCAACCAATCATGAAGCTACTTCAGGTGGTCTCGAAGTCAAAGTACTGCTCACAGGTACATACTTTGAGATATTCTTTACGTAACTTTGTCATAATATTAAGCAAAAGTTAGACTGATTGTACAGTCGCTTCAGAAAGTAGTCAGGCCCCACTTCACTTTTTGCACATATTATAGTTGTAAATTTAACTTGAAATGCATAATTGGGAATTTTTCTATGAAGATGAAGCAAACACATTTTAATATATTGAGAACACACTGCACTACCTTTCACTTCTTCGTTTTCTTAGCTGCTTATCACGGGGCCTATCGTACCTTTACTGCAAGTCTCTCATTTGAAAGCATCCATGTCTACTCCTGCACTGTTTTTCAAATTCCTCTTTAAATGACTTCTGTCGTAAAGTGAATGTATTGTGCATAATTTAGTTTGTGCATATATTCAGTGATGTCAGGGCAAAATTATAGTGAAGTATAGATCTCACCAGTTTATAAAATTGAGTAGCTGGGGGAAAAAAAAAAAGAAGATGAGTCCACACTTGGGAAATGTGTCTGGACAGACTGAGCAACCAAGCAAAAAATATCGTGGTTGCAGAAGTGACCAAGTCAATAGATGTCTTCTGCAGAAATTAGATGATCTTCCAAAAAAAAGGGCAGCCATCCCCAGGAGCACATCATCAATCAGGCCTTTATGCTAAAAGTTGCGAGAGAAGCCGCTCTGAGTAAAACAGAGATGTCCTTGAAGAAAATCAGCTGAAGAGCAAATGAAAGTTGAGACCAGAGGAGTGCACTACAAAGTAAAATTAGAGGGTTAGCAAGCTATGTCGAGCTTAAAGTCAGCGTTTTCTGTTTGACTTTTTACTTGGATATCTCACTGAGGTAACTGATGCTAAACACAATGCAGTCATGAGCAGATTATGTTCAAGGAACCATGTTTTAAGTGAAATGCAGATTCTCTGCTGCAGGAATACTTTTTTTTTTTAAACGTACAGATTGTTAAACCACATCTTACCTTAAAACCGAGCGCGCACTCAGCGATTAAAATAATTAACTTGAATTAAAATGCTTATTTTTTTCTCTGTGTGTCCTTAACCTCTTGGCATTTTTGCAGCAGTATTGCATTTTACTTTTTTTATGTAGACATTTAGTCACCATTTTACCATCATGTGATAATATCTCAGAGTAGGTGGGATCATTTTATATTGAAGAAGAGTTATATGACTTTTTTTATACGAGCCTGAACCAGAAAGCTCGGCTTAATAAGAGAAAGTTGTTGTGATGCTGTTTATGTCTAAATAGGTTTGAGGTCTGTCTGTGTTGACTTTCATTTGTAGTAAACCCCCTCAGGACTACTGTTCAGCATTACAACAAACCGGAGCATACATACTTGGTTTTAGAAAAAGTTTCTGCTGGTTCTTGTGTTAAAGCCCAAACTTTAACCCCACAGAAAAAGTTAAACTTCACCAACACAAAGTAAAATCTACATTGCAAAAGAGTGCAACATTTAAAGTGGTCTTAATACTTGAGTACCTGGGGCAACTGCAGACTATGAAGATTGATCATTGAGCAAACCATCATATTATAGTGAGGAATCACACCTCTGAAACCCCTCACTGATTGATGCCAGCTACTTTTCTAATCAATCTAATGCATCTAAATGTCGACGTTTTATATGAGCTTCACTTCTCTTCTGTTTTAGATCATTATTCTGTGGAACAGCGAGAAACCGCCACCCAGTCGGAGCAAATGGCCTCCCATGCCTGTCCCCCTCACTGTGACAGATGGCAGGAGGAAGGTGAGGGCCAGTGCCACTCACAACTCAAGCTGGATCCTGCTGTGACGTCTGAGTGACAGAATGACAAACTGTCACTTGCTCAGTCTGTTTATGCGTCTCTCACTCGCTGTCTATATCTGCTCATCTATTTTTCGCCTTGATGTCTCTTTTTTTGGTCTTTCTTACCATCCGTGTTTATCTGACGTGTCCACCGATCCGTGCAGCATTTACTTTTATAGATGCTACCCATTCTCAACCCTTCATCCATGTGTGGCTTTTCAGATGTTTTTCTTCCTCCCAAGGCAAAACCTATAGTGATTCACTCGTCTCAGTCACTCAACATGATTTACTGTATTTCATAATCTCTCAGAGCACAAGCCAGCCATCCCACGGGCTACAGCACCAGAGCTAAAACTAGTGACTTTGTTTTTTCTCGCAGACCACCAGTCGGTTTCTACCTCATGTTGCCATAGAGACAGAAGCAGTGCTGAGTCTGGACGAGGATACAGTCCTACTGACGAGTGAGGTGTGTGGACATTTACAACAAACAATACATATAGCTGAAGCGCCCACATACAGTACATGAATAAATTAATATATAATAAAAATGCAACAACAACACTCGAGTCTTCCTTTTCTGTACTTGCAGGTGAACTTTGCCTTCTTGGTGTGGCGGAGCTTCCCTGAGCGGATTGTGGGCTATCCTCCCAGAAGCCACTTCTGGGATCCCCTGAAGCGGGCCTGGGGCTACACCTCCAAATGGACCAACGACTACTCTATTGTCCTAACTGGAGCCGCCTTCTACCACAGGTGCATCATTGCAGAAGGAAAAAAATTAATAAAAAATAAATAAATAAATAATTTATTTCATATTTGTTATAACCTGAAAATTTTCTTTGTGGAATATTAGTCTTTTAATTAAAGGTTAAAAGGAGAAAAAGAGAGACTTTGTTGAATCACCCATCAAAATCTTGGTTTGTCTCACTTTTCCGGTGGTAGCAAAAAAAAGACTCTAAATTTGCTATTACATAAAAAAAGGAAAACGTTTTTTTATTGGATATTTTTTTACATTAATTGGTCTGATGTTCAGTCACTTTTATAGACGTGTCACTTTCATGCATTGATCACAGCATGGATGTGAAAAATTGCTCACATACAGATGTGAGTAATCTTTCCCATCTATGCGAAACTTCGTGCCGACAGCTTCTCCTACTTGGAGTCAAGCGCTTCAATTAAGGAGATGAGATTGGCTGTGTGGGTTGACGTGTCCTCTATAAATAAGGCATATCAATGTTGCAAGGGAGGTTTTCCTACAAAGGTTGATAACTGAGTTAAATGACTTAGAAACAATTAGGTGGCAGCTGTAGTTAGAGCCAATCAAATTACCTAAATGATAAGAAGAAGGCGCTTCAGTGCTTCTTTTTCTATCCCCTTTAGTATTAGCTCCACTGCAGCAGCTTTTATAACAACCCATAATGCTGTTCATGGATTCTCTTAGCACTGCAGTTGTCTTTGAAAAGATCACACCAGGATGGAGGAAAAACTCAAGGGTAACAGTAAACATCATAGAAATCTCTGCTACATAATGAAATATGTGTTCATATTTACGCTATATGAAAATAGGTACTCAATTGAATGGCCTTAATTTAAGGACACAGTGCTTTTCAGGAACAAAATAATAAAGCAGATCCCAAGTTTACCAAGCCTGAAGGTTCACAACACTTCTGGGGACAATGTTGTGTGGGTAGATGAGACAAGAGCTAAACTTCTTTTTGACAAAAACATATATTTAAAGGAAGGAAAACATCAAAATCTCATGGGAGCGTGGTTCGGGGCTGTTTTTGCTCCCTCGGGGACTGAGTGCCGAGCAACTGCTGAAGTCAAACAATGAATTTAAGAATTTATAAATGTTTTTTTTTTTTTTTTAAGAAGACTGTCAGGGCAGCAGTCCATGACCTTAAAATGCTGGGTGATGCAACAAGAGACGGATCTCAAGCTCATTGTATAGTCAGCAAAAGAATAGTTGAGAACACGAGTTCCTACAAATGGCTAAATTTAAGAGTTCCTTCAATTTTCCAGGGCGTACTGAGACTTCTTAATGTGTTTGATATATTCATCTATAATAACAGCAACATTTGACAAACTAATACAGAGCAGACATTAAATTCTCAAAACCGACTGCTTCAAAGATTAAAAACTGAGAGCAGGGGAGAGCTCAGAACATAATGGCACAAATATCAACATGATGAGCAATAAGGGACAATCAAACAGAAAGAAAAAGGCATCAAGAATAATTATGTATTTTGTCTGAGCGGGAGAGGAAAAAAAAAAAGAATGGAGAGAGTGAATTACTCAGGGATTACTTCAAGCAGTTTGATTAATTCGAAAAGCACGAAGTCGATTATGTGCTATGGGAGAGGGATGGGAGTTCGTATACAATGAGAATGTAATTACACCACAGACAGGGTACTTTAAAAGGTGCTGAAACCTTGTGACATTTTGAGACAATGCGGTCATTATTGTCAGCAGATTCAATAAAAACACGTTTTTTGTCATGCTAATTTGAATCTCCAAAGCCCGTAGACACATCAGCGCCAACTTAAATAACCCGTTTTTACTGCTTAAACAGAAAAATACCAATGAATAGTGAGCCTATTAAACACGACTCGCTCAATGGGGGAATGGATAAATTAGTCTTCATCTAATTTTTACTGCATGTCGTATTAGTAAACTGATCTGACGGCACTCCGAGGCTTGACTGCACCAACTTACATAGAGATACTTAAACCTTCTTTAAATAATATAGTGACAGTTGCTTAGTCTGAAAATATAATAACTACATTGAAAGCACTATACTCCTAAAGCTGATATCGGAGAACATATGCATTGCATTTAGTCAGCTGTGCACCGTAAAGCTTAAATCTCACTCGGCAGAGAAATCCTTAACTTGTCCCAGATACATATTATCAGCATACATCACAGCATCTACTCCGTGGAGGTCACCAAGCCTGTTAACAGATGGTTGCTTGACCTCCAGTTAATCATGTTATGTTACATTTTTATTTTAGGTTAGGTGAGGCCCTTGTCTAAAGAAATCTACAGTATGATGAGTGCAGGTATGAGAGGCTAAAACTATCATTAGAGCTACTGAAAGTGAGACATTGGCAAAAGAAGTGGCAGAATATTGATGTAAGAGGAAAATTTTAAATAGCATCATTCGCTTTGTGCTGAAATAACATCAATTCAGATTTAAGATGTTTCTTTTTTAACATATCCCTTTTACATAAAGCACTATTGCCTGCTGGCTTTAAGAATACAATGAATATTGTATGTTTATGTAACACTCGACTTCCTCACAGGTACTACCACTACCTGTTCACTCACTACCTGCCTCAGTCTCTGCGGACTCTGGTGGATCGCACCTCCAACTGTGAGGACATCCTTATGAACTTCCTGGTGTCTGCTGTGACTCACCAGCCACCAATCAAAGTGGCTCAGAGGAAGCAGTACAAGGAGCTTCCCAGTCCACAGGTGGGTACCGAATTGTATTTAAAGCAATAGTCTCCAGAGCCTCTTGACTTGCTTGTTAGAACAAGACTGGATGCTAAACAGCATGTGCCTGTCCTGCTCCCAGGGTACAAAGAGCGTCCCTTGGGCCAACCCTGAACACTTCAACCAGAGGCAAGAGTGCATCAACACCTTTGCCAACTGGTTTGGCTACATGCCCCTGGTGCATTCTCAGTTTCGCCTGGACCCCGTCCTCTTCAAAGATCAAGTGTCCGTCCTCCGCAAGAAGTACAAAGACCTGGAGAGGGCCTAACATTTCCGGACAAAAAGACTAGAGAGCGCTGAAGTCACGTTTAGAGCCATTTTGGACAGACAAATGGGCCAATAAGTAACAGGAAGTTCAAGACATGTCTTTCAAGGATTGCACTGGAACTGGACAAAGATGCACTGAGGTGCATTTATGACCTGGACAATCAGCAAGAAAGACCCAAGGAGATCTGAACTATACAAAGATCTTAAGAGAAAGGAGTCTACAAAAAGTACTTCAAATGCTTCTCCAACCTCCATGAGTCTTGAGAAATTTGGGGCCTTAAAATAGTCCCTGTGATTGGCCCTCACGGTGAGAAAGGACGATTAAAATAATAAAAAAAGGAACATTTGTGTACACTTGTCAGTGCTACTGCAGTGGCAATGAGGAGAGAATGACTATCTCATGCCAGGAGCACCCAAGGGACCGGTAACGGTGCCGTGCACTCCAGCTGGCAACATCTGTCTCCATGTTACTGTTGCCAAGGAAACAGATAATTTCACATTAAAATGCTAACTGTAAGACCAATAAAGTGATTTATAAATGCAAACTCTGGACTCGTGCTGTACAACGTTCACATATTTTTTCCCCGTAATTGCCAAACACATAGTGTGTGGCCACATTTCCAGCAGAGGTGAAGTTCATCCTGTAATTTAAGGTACAAGCAACAAAGATAAGAAATCAGACATGCTGCTCTAAAGTGACCATCTTTCATCCGGTTATGCTGCAAATGTATGAGAAGAATCCTGTAGTTCTGGTTGCTGAACATGACAGTGTCAAACAGTTTCTTGACAAATACACAAATCAATCACTATTAATACTACCTTTAAACGAATAAGCAGAATCTGTAGGAAAAGAGCCGAAATGTTTGTTCCAGCGGATTTATCGTATTCAGTCCAAGTTGGCGTTTGTTTTGAATTTATGCAGATAAATCCTCGTCACGTAGAGCAAAAGACGGACTCTCATTGCTGGAAGGTAATGCCAAACCCAGTAAAACTCAGCGAACTTAGGCAAGTAAATGTGCTTGAGACAACCTGAAAATCAGAGTGGGGAAGAAAGGTGATTTAACTCTGAACGTGGGATGGTTGTTGGTGCCAGACGGGTTGGCTTAAGAATTCTGGAAACTGCTAGTCTGCTAAGATTTTCCCATACAACCATCTTTAGAGTTTAAAAAGAAGGGTGAGCGGAAGGTCAGTGTGTAAAAATGCATTGTTGGTGTCAGAGGTCAGAGGAGAATGTACTTCGAGCTGCTGTAAAGCAGCTCAAGCGCTCGTTACAACCGAGATATCGAGTGGAGCTTCTCTTGATGCACAACCCATCAAACCTTGAAGCAGATGGGCTACAGCAGCCGAAGACAACACTTGACATTACTCTTGTCAACTAAGAACTAAGTGTATAGTTCACACAAGATTACCAAGATCACCAAAACTGGATAACAGAAGATTGAAAAAAGCATGATCCATCCTGCCTTGTATCAACAGGCAGGTGCTGCTGGTGCTGCTCTAATGTTGTTGGCAATATTTTCTTGGCAAACTCCAACAGAGCATCATTTAAACATGGCAGTCCATCTGGATATTGCTGCTGTCTACGTCCATCCACAAAGCTCAAATAATCTCAACAAGGCTTTGTCTACATGACAATGACCTCACTGTACTCAAATAGCCTCCACAGTCACCAGAGCATCTTTGTGATGAGGTGGAACAGGGGATTCAGATCATGAATGGACCAAAATCTGAGGAATGTTTCCAGCCCAATATTAAATCTATGCTATGAGGAATTAGAACAGTTTTGAAGGCCAAAGCCGATCAAGAAAAATTTGCTGTCCATCGGATACACAGAAAGTGTGGCTCGATAACATCCGACATGACTGGGAGGACTTAAGCTCTTTGTTGCCTTGCTGTAGTGTGGGCAAAGTACACAGAGGAGCTGCTGGTGTTTAAAGAAAGATGAATACAGAAGGTCAAGGTTCATTATGAGTAGGTGGATGTACTTTGATTTACTTATATATAATCTCAGTTGTGAGGGAGATCGTGCATTCCTACATCTGCCCTCAAGGGTTGAGACTGACACTATGGAGCTAATACTGCAGTCTGAGTGGGCCCGTCCTGGAATTGGAAGCAGGACTTTAAAAATATATATTCAGACATTTTTTTGTTTGAAAAAAAAAAGAAGTTTATTTAAAAAAAAAATACCCAGTACACCAACCATTTGTTCTACAGTTTACAAAAATAAATTCACAGGTGGGCAAGTCTCAACACCCTCAGGGCAAACAGGTGTGATGTCTAGCACTCGGGACGCTAATCTCATTAAGCACATGCACACACTTATGTACAAAGCACCTGAGATACATAGCTGCCAAAGGGCCAATTGGAATTCTGAACCCATAGTGTTTTACAACTGACAGAGCACAAACATGGGCAATTGTTCCTATTGTAAACAAACATATCAGATCACCTTCTGTGCTTCGTGGAAGAATTACCTGCAATGAATTCAAGTCTGTCTGGTGTTAAGTCAGCACCTGCAGGCAGAACACCATGAATAGGCATTTTAGGCTTCTTTCTCTTCTGTGCCTTTTGTTACCTGAGGCGATCCAGGTTCCAACTTATTATTTCATCATTCTGAAATAAAAGTCTATAACTTATAAAAGTAGTTACAAAACAGTTGCAGATCACTTTCCAAATGAAAATTGAGTTATCAGCTGCCTCATACAAAAGAAGAGAATGACTGTTAGAATTGGAGTGTGTCAGTGTGTCCTCTTTTCGGCTTTGACTCGATACCTTATTCCTGGCTTGTTTATGATTGCCCCCCTTATCGGCTCCAATACATCAAACAACACGGGCTCTTAGATGAAAAGGTGCAAGCAAAACACGAGTTTCAGTGATGAAGTGTCAGCTCAGAGTAGGCGGACGGTCCCATAAATCCTACAAAAGTTCCCTTATATCACTTGGTCTTTGCCATCTTATAGTTCAAACGCCCGCAGAGGAGTGCAGTGCTAAGAAACAAGTGAGTGAGTCTCATTCAGAGCCATCATTTCCTGAGTGTCAGCATAGCGTTGACGTCCCACAGAAGGTTCCTCATCTGGTCCATCAGAACCTTCATCTCCTGGTTTTTCTGACGCACTTTCTGTATAACAACAAGACATTTGACCATTAGTCAACCTCTGCAGAACACATGGACTGTAACCATGGCCTGTTCCATTATACATACAAGCAATCAGGGAAAGAAGTAGCCAATCATTTATTAACAAGTGACACTCACACTGCCTCACACCTGGAGGAAAAATATTTTTCTACTGATGTTGATGCTAAAGCCAACAGTCCTCTCAGCCTCAGGCAGGATTTTCCACTATTTTGCCACTGGCTCCCTGAAGGCAGTTTTGTAACCCAACTGAAATATTAGCTCTAACAAAAAAAACAACACCCCAATTCAGATGGAGTAAATAATGCAGTTTTTTAGTTAAAAATCCAGACGCTACTTTAGCCTGTGTCAGCACTGCCACCTAGAGGAATCTGGAGGGACTTTTTCCTACTCATTTCAGCATAGCTGAGTAACACTGTCCCCAATTAAAAGAATATATAACACACTGTAAAACACCAAGCACTATGTGAGAAATTAATTAATCATTTCTCGAATACATTATAAGAAAAGCTGCAGCAATTAGTCAAATAATAAACTAGCTGACTGGCATAAAGTTTGCTGCCAGCCTTTTCTCTTTCTTAGTAGCTAATGATGTCTTCTGCATGTTTAGGATTTCATGTGTCGTGTCATGAAGTGGCAGTAATGGATTTTCTGGCTGTTGGTCAAAGAAAACAAGGCAGTAAAAGATGTCTTTTTTAGCTGTGAGAAATTATCGCTTTAAAGACAAGTTTTTATTAATTATTATAGAATCATTTGCAAATGTCACAAACCCATAATAATTAACAATAGTACAGAGATAACATATCAAATGTTTGAGCTGAGAAAATGCACTATTCAAAAAAAGCTGTTTCATTCCCTCTTCTTTCAAAATCTTTTTAAGTCCTGGACTTGGAATTGGGTGTGTGCTAATTTTCATTTCATTTCATTTTAACATAACCTAAAGCCTCCCCTCCCACCCCCCAAAAAAGGCCCCGTCACTGCTGATCGTTTCCTGAGGCGACAAGAGCATTATAGAAACCCACCTCCAGGACCTCGTTTCTTTCCTGGATGATAGTAGGACTGCAGGGCTCCACTCTGACAGAAACCAGCTCCTCTCCAGCGTACGGCACAAGCTGAAGACACAGCCGAGGAAAATTATTATTAAAATTGCATTTTTTTTTCATGACCACAGCTGAGATAATGAAACAACATAGGTATATAGCTGTAATTTAAAACCTTTTTGGGTTTTTTTGGTATTGCACTATTCAGACACAACTAGTAAATAGTCCCCAACTTGTAAATATGATCTAAACCAAGAATAGTAGTTTCCCCCTCTCTTATAGTGTATATATACACGAGCAGTACTGCAATGGCGGTGTCATTTAAGCTCCTGAGAAGCTAAAAATCCCAACAGCCAATTTTCATAAAAGGTTTTCTTTTTATAAGATACAAAGCAAAAAGTCCTCCTCTAACCTCAGCCGGTCCCTCCTTCAGGTCAGAGGTCATTTCCACACAGCGTTCATACAGGAGTCGGAGCTTTTTGAAGAGCAGAGTGAGCTGCCGAAGGTGTTCCTGGAGCTTCCCGAAGCGGTCCTGATACGTCGCCTGGCTCTGAGTCACCCCGTTAGGAAGCTGAATCAAAGACACACAATAGTTACCATGAATTCATCTGGAATAATTACATTCTTATTTCTAACTACAGCAGTGTAATGCTGGTTTCCAGTTTTCTGTACGACTGTAAGACATTGGACGTGTCGGCAGTAATTTTTTAAAAAACAAGTAAAAGCCATGGCAACACAAAAGCAGTCTTTTTCTTCTGTGAGCTGCACAGGTTAAAAAAGGAAAAAAAATGTTTGCTTTAATAGGCAAGAACAACCTTTAAGAAGTCAGCGCTAACACAGAGGCACGATTGGAAACACGGAGCAAGTGGAGATCGGAGGATGGGTACGAGGGATGCTGACAGGCATGCCGAGCAGATGTGCCAGAAAAGAACACGGGCCAAATTGAGACTGACAGGGAACAGTGGAACCATTTTAGCCACACAAATACCACCAATGCAGTTAACATCCACACATACACCAGAGCTGGTTGTGCAATTTGCTGCACTTAAGCTAAAGAATTATTGTTAACATAACAATAACTGCAACCATCCAGGCTGCCCATCTAAAAATGCAGACTAGTGACTTAGCAGGTTAATTATTGAACTAATCAATCATTAAACCTGCAGTAATTTAAATTTTCTGTTAAAATGCTTAAAGGTACAAAGGTTCCAAGGAAGGGTTTACCAGTACTGTAAGCTCCCAAATGTGAGAGGCGCTGTTGTTTGAGAAGTGTAGATTGTAATTGGTACAAGGCTGTCGCCTGGATTACACTCGCGTACGGACGAGGACACGGACGGCTCTGGAGATTATGGCCAAAAGCTTGATCTTATAATAGTTTTACACAGTCCACCCGAAGGAGGTCAGCTTGGTGCCCTGATAGTGTCAGTGAGGTCACCAAATTGGCATACACAGAGCCTCGTGTTCACACTCAAATAACCCACTTTTTATTTTAATTGGTTGCCAATCGCTAGTTTATTGGAGCAGTTTTTATTGTAATCTAAGACAATGTTCTCTTCTAGGAAACAATAAATAAACTGGATTAAGGATCCTTAATAAAAAAAAAACAACAACAAACGTTATTATGATATATACGTTATGAGGAAACTGATTCCTTTTTCAAAGGTTGTTCAGATAAATAAATATTAAAAAACCTTATATGTATGTGTATATATATTATATTCTTTACAGTTGCAGATTTGGACTTTAAGCCAATACTGATGAGAACTTAACCGGCAGGAGTGCAGAGGTAAGAGTCGGGACAAAGGCTGGTAAAAGGAGAGAGCTGGCTGGTATGAGAGAGAATGAGACCAGGTGGGAAGAAAGCTACGTCTGGGACATTAGAGGTACAGCCAAACCGTTCCACAGTTGTGTAGACAGGAAGAGTAAGCAAATCTTGAAGGAAGCGTATGTGAATAGTGTTGTGGAAGTGAAGAGTGTGTCATACAGGATTGAAGCTGGAAATCAAAGAGGTGACATTGATGTGTGTTCACTACAGGTTGGATGTCAGTTAGAAGCGAAAAAATGAGTAAGTTGGATAAGGCAGTACGCACAGTGAGACTGGCGATAGGAGCAGGCAATCGACATATATGTGATGGAAATAGATTTGATAAGGAGGTTTTATATTTCAAGAAGAGGGAAGAACACAGGGTGACATATAAGACTTGAGGAAGATGCACACAGGCAAACTACATCTTATCCAGAAGGTGCAACCTGAAAGAGATACGAGACTGCAAGGTTAAGATACAGATTTTCATGAGAAATGTAATCAGCTCAGATTGAGCGCTAGAGAAGGAAGACTAAGATGACTGGAACATGTGCAGATAGGAATAATGGATAAAAACTGCTGAAAAATGAGCTGCCAGGCAAGAGGAAATGAGGAAGAAACAAGGAAAGATTCATGAATGTCGTGAAGGAGGACATGAAGATGGTTAGTGTGACAGAAGAGGATGTCAGGGATAGAAATGGAGGCTGTAGTGACCCCTCACAGAAGCAGCTGAACTGAGAAGATGAGTGAGCAAGAATATAGGTATGTGTGTTATACGGTACTTAAAATGCATATCGATATGCGACAATATCGTTATTTTGATATCAAGTCCCTGACGCTAACAAACAGAAAACACTTCCTGCTGCTAAGCATGAGCCTCGTCTCCTTTACCTGTGTGGCTCGTGTAATCTGGAAGATCTCCATGGTGCGTGTGACAATATCTTGTACAGTCTCCTGTCCAATCCTGCAGAGGAACACCGGGGAGATCTCCCTGAGGGCCCCCTGAGGAGGCATGGGTTGCTGACCTGCACCTGGGGCAGCACCGGGGGGCAGATGAGGAGGCTGTTGCTGCTGCTGTGGGGGCATCCCTGCCATCCCAGGCTTCTGAGGTAAAGAAGCTGCCATATCCACACAAATCTGCGAGGACACGATGCTACAAGACAAAGGTGATGTTTTGGTAGAGAAAATATACGTTTTCTCAACACAGCAAGGGTGTACGCTCTAATATAAGCTTATTAGAGTAACTACAAGCGTTTCGATATCATATTTAAGAAGGCAGGATAAGCGTACTCTTCATGGAGACGAGGGAGGGAAACTTAACTTACTGGCTAAACATGCTAGCTCAAGCAAATTAAGCTAACTAGTTAGCCACGGGCTGTGCAAAAAGCTACTTACCTAAGTTTAAACCGTCCTTTGGCTAAATACTGTACAGATATCTCCTAGATGCTGCAGCCTTTGCGAAAAAAGGGTCTGTTTATTTTATTATTTTAAATACAGCATGATCACTAGCACCCTTCTGTGGATTTCTTTCAGAATGCCCAGCAGGTTAATGCGTCACTTCCGGGGGGAAAAAGGGGACGAATTCTCCCACCGCTAGATGGCGACAGTAGACGTTGATATACCTGAAGGTACTGTAAGCACCAGCTGTAAAACAACAAAACAATGATAGCTAACTACTATAGTGTAAAGATATACATTTTTTCACACAAAAACTGCGGTCACTGTTAAAGATAAAATAAAAAAATTGTGAGGAAAAACACATTAAAAGTCATCACTTTGCATCAAATGGCACTAATTTCATCATAGAAGCTGTTAGAATGTTGCGTTGGACTGACATTACTCATGCATTATGTTAAAATTAATGTTGCACACATGCTGAACAGTTTAATCAAATTCAAAGCACACTTGAACGTATTGCTTATTTTTCATGTAAAACAGTCACTGGGTGAATGGGAAAGCGAAACGTTAAGTATGCAGTAAATAAAACTGCTCATTCAAAAACAGCAATAATGTAATTTTAATATTATATGATAGCCATCATGTTATTCATTAGAAAAACAGCTATAAAATGATCATTATTTATGATATGGTATGCGCAAAAGCCTTGTTGAATGTGTGTGGTCATATTCATTGAAATGTTTTACATATATTACTGTTTTATAGACACAAAGAGTCAGTGTCTTTGTCTAAATAAGTTTAAACTTCATCCTACTCCTTTTCAACCATTTAAATTATGTGGTATGTAGAGATAGTCATTGATTTGTTTTCCTGTTAGTTTGTTTATCTTCTGTTTGCAATGTTTGTTTGTTTTTTAGATATATTTACAGGTTAAAGGAAAACAGTCAATCAATAAATCAGTGTCTCAATCAACATAGTCTTTTTTTAATTTAAAGGATATTGAAGTCAGTAAATCAAATTTTCTCTTTTCAAATTTTCACTCACACTTTAGCTGTGTCATCATTGGTTTCAAGTATTTTTTTTAGTTTTGAATAGTTTTACCTATACAGATTTTATAAGTTAAGGAACTAGATAAGTCCGACTTTTAAGCAGCAGACCTATTTTGCTTGATTCAAGGTGAAACGAATAATACTTATTTGCTTTGCTGTCAAGTCAGACCAATGAAACTGAGGACAGGATTGGATTTGTCTGCCACACGTGGCCCTACTTTCTTTATTTGATGAGTGTGGTTGTGTGACTTCATCCTCAGAATATATAGGATCAAAGGTCGCAGTTAACCAAGCAGGACAGCAGGTTCAAGGAATTACAGCTTCTTCCTTCAAGGATTTGGTTTGGTTTTATTGTCTTAGAACAAACATGGGTAATCAGCCATGGCCTGATATAGGGAGCAACAATTTTAGAGAATTGAACAGAAAAATAGCTCAGATTAAAAAAAGACTTAGTTTAAATATGTGTAACCTTTGCTAAGATAACTGACAATAGATCTAGTTAATGAGGCAAATACAGAAAAACGACTAATGTTTCCTTCTACTTTGCAACTTTACTTTACTTGTATGTTTCTCTTTGTTTTTACGTCACACCACTATTTCCATACGTATGTAGCCGATGTACTGTTTCAACTTGAACTTTGCGTTTGTTCTTAAGGAAATGCAATTTGCATGCAGATCTTAAACACGCGGGGTACAGGAGCATACTGATAACAATCAATGTTACATGCATTTTAATGCACAGTGGGCCTCAAAACGCAAGACTGCTTGTTAAAATACTTAGCATCAATTCTGGAATTTATTACACACATTGTTCATAACGATAGCTTCAGCTAAGTCATCTGAATAACAGCCTGAATCTTTGAATAATACACATAAAATTTAGTCTGTGGCTCTTTTGCTTTAAGAATACAACTTGATAACTCATTCAGTTCAGTTCAATGTTATTTATATAGCGCCGAAATACAACAACAGTTGCCATGTTATCACAGCTTGATCAGACAATGTTTGTAAAAGATCTTTGTAAGGCCAAGTAGTCCTTGACGATCAGCACCCTTGGCCATCATTTAATCCTGCTACTAAAAGATGAAAACAAGAAGGTGGTGCTTGTTTATGAGGAATTGCGTGTTGCGCTTTCCAGTCAAGAGTACAACTCAAGCTTGTAAAAATAACCTTTTTCCTCAATAACCTCAGAGTTGTAACTCTTTTACAATCACTATAGCAAGCAGAGCCTTATTTGTTACATGTGAACAATAGTTTATTTGCCGGCATTCATGTATGCTTGAGTGTCATTTTAACCCCTTGAACAATAGAAAGGATAGGAAAGGAAATTTCCTATAGTTTACACAATCCAGTTTATACAAAGGATTTTTTAAAGCTACATTAGCTGTTTAGCTCTATAGTGTTTTTAGTCATCTGGATTAACACATTTTACTTGTTCGTATTCATAACAGATTATATTTCAGACCAACTTTCTTAAAATGTGGAAACAGAACATTAGCTTTTATCTTTTGTCTTCTGTGAGTCATTCTGCTCATGGTTATCTTGGGAGCTCGAAAATTGCTACCTTCTTTTTCTCAAGCTCTTTAGACACTAATTTTAGCAGCAAATGCTAGCGTGCTAACATGCTAAAATAAACATCAGCATGTAAATACTGTACAGCGGATATGAACATCGTGTTTTTAACATTTAACTAACGCTAAATTTCTCTTTGCAGCCTTCATTGTTCAGCGTTGTTTAGTTTGTAGGCGGCATGAAAATTAGTAAGCACTCACTTGAAGATTTACAGATTTATCTTTTATTGCTCAAAAATCTGATCCTGTGGGAAAAAAGGTTTCAAATGACAATGTAGTTCTCTGAAAGGCTAATTACACCCTGTGAGTCAATAGCTTCTAGAACAACCTTTAACAGCAGCGAAATAAGTGTTTTCTGTATGACCCCTTTGGTTTCTCATATTATCGTGAAGGAATTTTGGCCTTTTTTCCTCTACGGTGTTGCTTCAGTTGATTGGTGTTTGCAGTCACAGCAATTCAGTTGGGTTGAGCTCTGATTTGTCCATTGCAAACCTCGGGTGCTACATTGTATCTGTATCCACTGTGCCGATGAACTATTCTAAAGAGGTATTTGGTGCTAAAATTCATACAGTAAGGAAAATGTGTAATGCATTAATAAATCCAACTGTATTTAATTATCATATATTTTTTAAGTGATCGTATATGTGTAAGCAATGTAATATAGAGCCGACCATCTGATAATCCCGTCAAATGGGCCCTTCCTACCTTTTAAGCCACTATATCACCTGCACTCTAACATTTACTCCACATAAAATAATAAAATTCATGTGAGTCCTTGTTCTTCTATTAGCATTCTCTCCTCTTTGTGGGTGAATCACCAATGCAATTAAAAAAAAAATCATTAAAATCTCATTAAACATTGCACAGAAAAAGGAAGTCAAAGGAAGACTGGAAAGAACCGACTGGCTAATAACTAAGTTTTAAGCAGCGATTCAAACCCCTCCTAAAAAACAGAACAAATAAAAAAAACCTAAACACTGACATGGGAACATGTCAGAGTGTCATTTATGATGGTGGTGCTATATTGTATCCTGGGACATTTGGTTATCTGAATTTTCCGGTACCAGGAAATATGCTAATATATATATATATATATGTGCTGTGTTAAACCAGCTGATAACATGCTACAAAAGGCTACTTGTGATCTCATACCTACCAGAATAATTTGTTACAGGAACAAGTTTGCTTCCTCTCTATTGTTGTGATAATAGGGTGGTGGGAGAGAAATGAAGTTATGTGTGTTGTTATTTAAAATGTTTTGCAGTTTTTGATTTGTATCTGACTTCCCCTACATTACAGGAAACATACGCTTTCGTCTATCAACTATAAAAAAGTATGCACCTTTTAAATACTCGCATGTTATATACTTGTGCAATGGGTTGCAGTTGTGGGATATCAGTCTTAATTTAAAGGGACAATACACCTCAAATTCAAATGCCTTATTTTTTTCAAACTTGTGCATCTAATTCTTGTTTGCTTCTTTTTAAGTTTTTCTCATTTCTTGACATGTCAATTCTAACTCGTAACTCTAACAGATGTGTGCTGTACAATCATTCCACCCTGGAAAAAGAACTAGTCAAAGAAATCATTCAAATTATAATGTAGAGTGGATGTACGTTGTTTTGAAAGGGAAACAGTGTGATGGAAAATGAGTGCAAAAACAAGTACAATAGAAAAGCAACAGTACTTCACTTTCTCTCACAATGAGTCTACCACATTAGATTTTTTTAACTTGATAGGGTTCCTCAAATATTTGTAAAACCTTATATCAGAAACTAAATATCACAGGTTCACATTCCTTTTTGTTTGCATCAGCTATTCCAAGAGTTCCTTCGGCTGCAAGTCAACAGACACGGCGCAATCAAATGTGTGTAATTTAACATTTTTAAAGAAAAACAATAGAAAATGTGAAGGTTAGTAAAGTAGAGTTCTTGTTTTATCACAGTGACCACAGAAGGCTGGTTAGCGTTCCATTTTCACTCTCCCTCGAATGACCTCATTGCTCCACAGTTTTGTTTCTGTTGACTTACCCTCGGGTTTAATCCCGCCTTGTCTGACCTTGACTGAAAGTTAAATATAAAGAGGAGACAGATTTCATAAATATGTAAGAGCGAGGTGGTTAGTCTAGAAATTTAATATAAATAAGATCACAGATTTAGTGTCAAAAGTCGAGAGCTATGTTGTTAGCGAGAACACTCCAAAAAAGCAAGGTCAAATTCAATAAAACCAGCTTTAATTTTAAATAGTTGCAGCTCTCTTAGGTCTTTAGCAAGTCCCAAGATGTCCTTTTCCTTCTAGCTTCACACAAGTCCTCATGTGATCCATGCTTAGTAATATAAAATGAATAAGACTACTACATAAAAAAAAAACAGACCTTTTTGTGCCATCACTACTCTAAGCCCAGTACATTTTGTTACGATATTTCTGTCTTACATGAAAAAAACAAACAAACAATTTGACAAAATAAAACATGGTAACATAATATATATCCTGTAATATGACCCTGCTGCTAACGTGAGAAAGTGGTTGTGAGGACAATGTGTGTCTGCATCCTCCAGTATCACTTCAGCAGCTTGTATCAGGTAGCAGTTAGCATGTTATAAAAACAAATATTAACCTGAGCTTTATGCACTTTTAACAAAATGCAGTGGAAGCAGTTTGCCCTCACGCCGTTATTCTTTTTTTTTTTTACATTTGAAACGCATTTAAGTTCCTGTCATTTAGCGCGTTTTGAAAGTGCAGCGTAGTAGGCAACAAGGCACGATTTTTTTTTTTCCCTCTTCTGTTATCAGCATCAGGACTGCTGGGAGTTGTCAGGTATAAAAGGTGAGTCAGAAAGGTGTGGACAGCCATAAAGTACAAAGAAAGTTTAGCAAGAAGACCAAGATGAAGATAACAGGGACGGTTCTCCTGTGTGTCTATTTGACCTTTATGTTTCTGGGCAAAGAGGTAAGAGGCATTTTCACCCAATTTACCAAAGTTAGATTTATTTTTTAAAAAAAATGCCAGTTATATTCAGAATGGTGGCAAGTAGCTGAATAATCTGGATTTGAAGCACCCAACACAGCCATTTGTTTTTATAGCTTAAGTGTAGCTGGATTCAAATCAGAGGTAAATTCAATCAAAAGTCAACGCAAATGAAGGGAAAGACAATAAAGCAAAACATCAACAGAAACCTTTTGACTGTACTTAATTTTTGTACATGTTTGAGGATATACAATCTCAGCAGATGGAAACACACATTTTCTTAGACTGTTATTTGAAAGCTGAGGATGAATTTCTCTAACTGACTTGTTTTTGCACGTCTGTACATGAGAAGGTCTCAGCACTGCCAAAATGATTCTGAGAAACTGAATCTATCCAACTATCTTTATTTTGTTTAAAGAGCATCTGTGTCAGCATTCACGATTAAGTAAACTAAGTATGACTTGTCAGGTGTCACATAAAGGAAAGGTCTAAACTACAAGTAGGCAGAACAAAAAAAGCAAGACTCAGGCTTAGGCCATCAGAGGACTCGACAATCACTTCCTGCAGCCCTCCCTATCACAGCGGTATGCAAAATTCAGTTAATGCTTTTATGCTTCATGTACTGTGGAAGCAATGTGTACCTAACTTTTACATGCTTGTGCCTACAGAAGATTTTCCAGTGAAACAGAGACATATCTCCAGACAGAAAACATTATTGTCGTGAAATGAAAAGAACATGTAAATTGAATTTAGAGTAGTGATACAAAAAAAGTATCATGTCAAAATCATATCCGTTTATCAACATATATAATATAATTTATGCATTGTGTCAACTCGTTTGTCATTTTTTTAAAAACTAGAACTACTTTCTACTGGACAACGTTGTTTCATATGAATTGCTGACATTGATGTCTGCAATTTATTTAAAATAGCTAAAACACTGTTGCTGGGTAGACTTGAGGATACTGCTCTGAAACAGTCTACATGAATGTTTAGAGGCATCTTTTGCACCGTGAACTCTAATTTTCTCTTACAGGGCCAAGGCGCCTCAAATGAAACAACTCCAGCAGTGATCAATTACACCACTATAAGTCATAGCACTCAGCCTACAGTGACCACGCCTGACTCCAACTCTACTGCTTCCTACACGACAAACACCACCCATGCCCTAACTCCTGAAAGCACAAGAATACCAGCAAACACCTCCTCCTACTCTACACCTAATGCCACTTCATCATATGAGTCCACGGTGTCCCTAAAGGCTACTGAAAGCCCTGGAACCACAGCAGCCACCGCTCACAACTCTACAGGGACTACTGGCACTAATGGCACAACAGCCTTGTCTACAACGATTAAAGGAGGAGCTGCTCCTGTGTTTGGGTTCTGCAGTCAGCTGCTGATCTTTGCTGTCACTGTTCTGATCTCCTGTGCATAGGGATGAATGTATGAAAGTATAAAACAAGTGCACTGTTTGCACCGAGTCTTTCTCTGCCTTTACACAAATATCCACTAATTATGTGTGACATTGTGCTTCAAATGTTAATGCTATATTTTATTCATAAATACTAGAGGGTAAAAAATGGAAACTACTTTTATTGGCAAATAAAGTAAAATGATGATAAAATGTTGCAGAGGCTGAAAGGTTAGTTATACTCTAACACTCTGGTCTGTTTTAGCTGAAGGAAATGGCAGAGGTGCAGCCACAGCCTCATTTGCATGTTGGATTAATACAAAAAAAACTAGGCAACGTCACATTTGAATTCATGCTGTTTGTACAGCACCATTGTTTCTCTCTGTGCTCTGTTTAACTGCTGTTAGGTCAGGCTAACCATGTATTTATGTATCTTTTTATATGTATATTATTATATATTATTTGGGGGAAAAATAAACCTCATCTAGAAATTACAGATTAACATCTAACAAAACCAAACCAAAATCCAACAAGACACAAACAGAAGATGCTCTAGTGGGGTATTTGCAAATTAAATTTTTTTTTTTACCTTTTTACTGAAACATATTCAAATTATAGTCATATGATGGACATGCACATAATGTGTAGACTCTCAGCTCTCATTTCAAATTGGATGATGAGTTTATGGGACATGTGCCACTCTGTTTAATGGAAACAAAAAGTAATTGGACGAGTGACTGATAAGTTATTTCATGGGCTGTTGTGGGGCAATTTCTTCATTATGTCATCATTAATTCTGCAGATAAAAGACCCTGAGTTCATTTGAGGTGTGGTGATTGCTTTTGGAAGATTTTGTTGCAAACAGGAAACATGCAGTCAAAGGAGCGCTCTGTACAGGTGAAGTGACAAAATTTACAGTTTGGTTACATCCTGGGAAAGAAAGCACTGGTGAACTCAACAACGCAAAAAGACCTGAACGTCCAGAAAACAGGGGTGGATGATCGCAGAATCACTTCAATGGTGAGGAGAAACCCCTTCACAACAACCAACCAAGTGAATGACACTCTTCGTGAGGTAGGCGTATCGATATCAAAGTCTACTATAAAGAGAAGACTGCATGAAAGTCAATACAGAGGGTTCACTGCAAGGTGCCAGCCACTCATAAGCCTCAAGAATAGAAAGGCTAGATTAGACTTTGCTAAAAAGAGAAACAGACTCTCTGCTCAAATCCAACTAAATGCAGTCAAATTGATAAGGTGGCATAAGCTGAAAGTCTGCATTTTACCTGCATCTGAATCGTTTCATTTAAAATGCATTGTGGTAAAATACAGCAACAAAATTAGAAAAAAAATTGTCCCTGTCCAAATATTTATGGCCCCAACCGTAAGCCTGACAAATCAGCGTGCTGTTCAGACATTGAAAGGTTAAAGTAAATGTAGTTGTGGAGCTGCTGACGCACAGAGGGTACTTTAAAAAGGATCACGTCAGGCCAAAAGCTCAGTGAGACATTGTACTTTACATCAGAACCTCATTCAGCAAGATGAAAGAAATTGAAGTAAAATAACATGTTATTTGAAACTTTCCCGTAAGTTTACGGTTACATTTTGACAAAAGAATAAAAAAAATCACTTATAAAAGAATAAAAATCGCATTGAGTCAGCAGCCTGTGACACAAGAAAGAAAGAAGAGACAAGGTGTCTCCTACATCCATAGGTTAGGTTTCATTTGGCACAGTGTAAAGTTTTGCATTCTTGGTCCATCACTTGGGTGGAGGCTGACACGTGAACAAGGTGAATGCAATATAAGAAGGCCAGCTTTGGAAGCGAGCACATATTGTACAAAACAAAGACTTTTAAGTACAGAAAACAAATCATATTTTAACAAGATCTCTTAAGCTGTTTGCTTTCGAGGAAATTATATTTCAAGCAATATGAAGGACTTTTTCCTGACCCTGCTTTTCCTGACTCTGCTGGGATTTGCTTTTCTACAGGTGAGATTTAAGATTTGAGTTAAATCCAGGTGGTGACTTTTTGTTTTAGGCCAGTGTATGAAGTATACAATATCATACTTTGTAAAATCCAGCACAATGCAGTGTCATTAATTTTGTTGGTTTGCACTTTAGGGCATGAAGACAACCTCTACAACAGGATCCAGTACTACAGCTGCTAACAGTCAGACTGGCAGCAACAGCGGCTCTGGGAGCAGCACCCAGGCTTCCACCAGCATGACGACCACCACCACAGAGGTATTGCCAAACAAGGTGACTACAAAGCACCTTGAGGCAACTATTGTTGTCATTTGCTGCTATATAAATGAAACGGGATTGAATGCAAAAAGTGGAGAGAGTCACATCTCCACCTCTGTGGCTCAGCTGTTTGGATCTTTTGCTTTTCAAGCCATGGTGCACTGATCAATCTGGAGTGTCAGAGCTGGAGCTAGACTACAATGCTATTAATCACACAGAATATATGAGTTTATTTAGTTTTAGATTAAATGAATTAGCAGCTGTAAGAAATGATTTA
>VUQR01035219.1:0-19163 GCA_015108515.1 Hemichromis elongatus | reverse complement strand
CTGTCTCTGTGAGGACCAATGTGAGTTTTAGGCCTTTAGAGTGAGGACGTTTTCAGACTTTTAAAGGGCTGTTTCAGAGTAAAATCTGGGTTTTAGACACAAGATCTGCCAATGGCGGTCCCCGTGAAGACAGGTGTGCAAAAATGTGTTTAGATTTTATATCGACAGGCTTTTGGGGTTGACCACCCGGCCGATGAAGAGCAGCGCCCCAGATGTTTCATCCCGGATCAGATAGAGGAAGGGCCGGTCCACTCGGTATGTCAGGTGGCTCAAAGTTGTGTCGCTCGGGTACTGATTCCCCTCTGGCGCCGTCTCCATGGTGACCTTGTGATTGACAGAGATAAGTTTGGCAGCCTGAGTGGAGATTTTCTCCAGCTCCGGGTTGTCTAGCCATTCAGAGAGACCTGGTGAGAGGGAGAGGAGGAGGACGCCCATGTTAATCAATCTGCAGAAAAAGCCTACACTATACGGCTTCATGACATCGAGTGTTCATTCTGAATGAGCAGGTCGTCACTGATATATAAATACTAGCATACTCCTGTATTACAACCCTCAAGTAACAAAAAAGTGGCTGATCAGACTGACCGAGGTCGCCGAGCAGCGGCAGCAGGTCTGTAGAGTAGCTTAGTCTCAGGACAGGCAGAGTAATAGAAACTTTGGCAGGAAGTAGCGTCATGGAGAGGTCCTGGACAAACTCGGAGGTCAGACTCTCCTCCAGGAGGGTCATGTTGGAGGTCACATCCTCGGGCAAGAAGATGAACATGCTGACATCGTCCTGCATCTGGATCTGAGCAATCTGAACGAGGAGAAAAACAAAGAAGTTGCAGTTACGCTCCTGTAGACATCGTTCGGAGACGGGTGCCATCAAAGAAGTCCGCCGGGATTTCTTGTTTGATTTCAGACCAGACAAATTATCAATGCAGTATTTTTAAACATAATAACAAGTGTGTGCTCCATCCACTTCTATTTATTAAGTATTAGCTCATTAGTGCCCCCTACTGCATCTACAGCTGAACTGCAGCCTATTTTTGTAAAATGGGATCAATGAAAGGAAGTAGAATGGCTCTGTTAGATGTGCTCTGCCATCACAGGAGCTCAGCAGTGTTCTTCCTTAAACCCTTTATTCGTTTTTTTCCTTTGTAATACTAATCATGTGATTCTTTTGCATTGTCGGTACAGTCTATTTGAATTTGTATAAATAAAACTAAATAATAATATGAATGCAAGGAAAATTTACTTCCATAACAAATATATATGCACTATGGTCTAACATACACAGACTTTATACTGCCGTTCAAAGCCATTGATCCTGCTCACCGTGCAGCCCAAGTCCGAGTCAACCCCCATCTTGACTGGGTAGTTATCCTGTTGCATCATGGGAACGCGCACAGGTGCTGCACCATCAACCTGGAAGTTTTCCAGCCCTCCACTCTGAGCGAACCGAGTCGTCCACTTCCCTGTTCGGACAGGAAACTAACCAATTACCCATCATGGCTCAAACTCACTTTGATGATCAGTCACTTGTCGGAACCTTCGTTGATGTTTCAGTGGCAGAGGACATGGATACATAACCATACACTTTAAATTTGTTTCATCTTTTCCAAGATTTGCTAAATGAACAAAGGTCACTTTGTAACGGTTCTGTAGTCAACTCTCTGGGTTTGGTCCCATTCCTAAGAACTTTAGTCACTTACCTCAAAGTTCAGCTGCATTTAACGTGTGAGCCAATCTCTTTACCTACACATAAACCCGTACACAAGCATCTTACAGTTATCTGATAGTTAATATTGATCACTGACTCACCGTATGGATTTTATTTACACGATAATTCTAACTAATTCATACCTTTAAAGTAGGCGGCGCTCACAATGCTTATGCCGGCTGCACGAGGGAGGGGATTGGTCAGAAAGCGCTGCACCTTCCTGCCCGTCTGCTGAGACACCCAATCGTTGATGTCTTTCACATCTTTGGATCCTCCCAGCAGCGCCTTGGGGCGAACTCCATACTGCTGCTCCACAAGACCAAAGAACTCCTGCTTCAAACGAAGTCCTGACAACATGAGAGAACTTTACAATCTCAAAATAAAGATTCAAACCCAGTGACAGCGAGCCGCCACCAGTTCCACCTGGCTCCTTTACTCCCGCTTACTTCTGTAAACGCGGTCATGAAGAGTTAATGGTCTGAGTGGCTAATTTCAGTCCAAACATTTCAAATGTTAAAGTAAGGCACGATACGGTGAAGGTGCTTAGCTCACTTAGCTGCATGTGATGAAACTGCAACATTTTCTTAACAACTAAACAACAAAAACCTTTTTAGGCTTCTGGCAGTTTTATTGCTTACGTTGACTTTTCTCCTCACATTTCTACCAGAACTCTTCCAGGAGGCTGAAACACAACTGAGCCAAACACATTTCTTTCTACGTCAGCGAACACAACACGACCATGAGGTCCAGCTTATGGGCGCCAGGTGCTGCCCCTCAGCAGGCTTACAGAAGAAGGCCAATCAGAAAATTTAGGTTTTATGGATAAGGTCCCTAAAGAGACATTTTTTATTTGCCTTTTTTTTTAAACTTTATGTGTATTGAGTATTTTTTAGTTTTACATTAAACATAGAATAACAAAGGTAGGACAGAAAAAAGAACAAAGAAAAAAGAGAAAAAAAAAAGGGATTATACCATCTGGGGAAAAAAATTTGTATATATATGGTTATGAATCAAAGTTATATACAAAAACAGAATATTTCTTATTAATACAACTGTTATAAGGAATTTCCAAACGCGGCTAGAGTCTTTTCTCTATGAAAACATTTCCATTTCTTCCAGTATTGATCATATTTTTCTAAAGCTAGTCTCAGAGAGAAGGTTAGTCGTTCCATAGTTTGAATTTCACGTATTATTTCTGTCCAGTCCGAAACAGTTGGTGGTTCCTCATTCAGCCATTTGCGTGTTATTGCTTTCTTGCTGGCTGCCAGTAGTATCTGTAGCAAGTATCTGTCCTGTTTCTTCAGTCTGTTTGGTATGTTACCTGAATAAAAAACACTGAAACTCCCTTCAAGCTGTGACCCAATAATCTGCTTAGTGTGTTCAATCACGGCTGACCAGTAGGGGGAGATTTGAGGACATTCCCAAAAGATATGGAAGTGGCCTGCCAAAGTACACCCACATCTCCTCCAGCATCTCCCTTGGTCTACAGTTTTGCTTTGGTGTTCTTTAATCTTAGGTGTGATAAAAAACAAAACAAAAAACCTTCAGTGTTTTTCCAAGTAAATTCTCTCCACAGTTCGGAGCTAGAAGTAGTGGCTATAGTTTTACATATATTAGACCTTCTTAGATCTTCTTCAGATAACTCTATTCTGGCCTTTTTCTCCCATCTACTTTTAATATAGGGGGAAGACAATTTCCTTTCTGTTTGTCATGTTGAGTATATCATGGAAATTAGCTTTTTTTTTTTAGCAGTTTCCCTTTAGTTATGTTTATAAAGATTTGAACTAAAGATCTTCTTTCCTCAGACATAATATCCTTATTGAAATGAGATCTTAATTGGAGATACCTAAAAAAAAATCACCTTTCCCCAAGTTGTAATTAACTGACATTTGTTGAAAGGTATCTAAACCTTTTTCCGATGATATTTTCCAGTATGCGGTGATCCCGAGGTTGCACCAGGTTTTAGACCTCCTGTCGATATTTGCAGGGGTGAATGCTGTATCGTATGCTGGCCACCGTAGTATTCTCGCATCTCTTTCACTTTCTCTTTAAGTTCCTTAAACCAAATGCTCAGTGGTGCTTTTATGCAGTAGGATACCTTATTTAAAAATGATCCTAACAATAATTTATCCCCAAGAGTATCCGGAGGAGAGACATGAACTTCCACCTGGTCTATTTCTTTCCATTTAGCATCGCATGTAGAGTCACACCATGCCATCAGGACTCTGAGCTGTACAGCCTTATGATAATTTTCTAGACATGGAGGAGCCTTGCCTCTTTTATTTCTAGATAATTGCAGTGTCTCATACTTTATTCTAGGCCTCTGTTTTCCCCATATAATATTTGAGAACATTTTTTTTTCCCTTTTTTAATTTTGTGTGTAACACGTGAAATAAAAAGGCAATTTTGTTTTAAATAAATCATGACAAGCTGCTCAGGAGGAGTAGAAACGAGAACATGAGGCAGAAAGTAGAAACGAAATGAGTCGAATTTGTGTTCAGAGCTGATGTTGAGACTCCATCTCAACCCCAACGTGAACTCACGTCTCGCCAGGTACAGGCGTGCAGCGGTGCTCAGGCCTTTCCCCGCCGTCCCGACTGAGGCCAGCATGTCCTTCAGGGTGTTGTGGAGCTGAGGGTCCTGCAGAGTGTGGTACCTCAGGGCCCTGTACAGCTGCCTCTGAGCATGCTCAGATCCGCCTGGGGGGACAGGAGGGCTTAAGGTCACAAACCTCTGACACAACTGTTTGATTCATTAGAGAAACAGACGCTGGCATCGCTTTTACTGTAAGAACGTCTCAGTTTTTAAATTAATATTCTAAGACCCTTGTGTCCACCTTCTCCATAGGGTGGCGCTGTTGTCCAATCTAGATTAGTTGAAACTGAACAAAGGAAAACTAATCACAGAAGTACAAAAACAGACTAAACAGTTCACTTTGGACAAAAACAAAACTAGTGCCGTGACACTGACGGTGTTTTTGAGTCTGGTCTCTGAGCTCGTACCAACACTAAAGCCAAAGCTCGGGTTTGGACTGAGTTTGTGTGTTTGTGTCTTCACCCATGGACAGCTGAGTCAGTGCCTCGGACACGCTGAGCGGGGACAGGAAGACGTTGGTGGAAGCGTCCCGGCTCGCCAGGGCACGGAAAAGATTGTAGCCAAAGTCGGAGGTGGCAGCGCCCATCTTTGTAGTCGGAGTGGTGAAGAGCTCCACGTGTTCCTCCTCTCCGGCCGCCTCCTCGCCACCCGTCTCAGACTGCAACGCACCAATGAGGGGAAAGATCTCTAGACAAACCGAACTCATCACCAATAACTCTGAACACGACTGTGTTCTTCTGACGAGCAGTGATACTTCAGCAGTGTCTGCACAGGCTTGCTTCATTTTTCATTTCATTTTGTTTTTTTCAAGTCACACATCTGTAGTGAAGTTTAAAGAACAATAATGATGTTCAGCATCTGCAAAGCATTTATAGCCTCTAATGCTGGAATGTTTCAGGACAGATATCCCTGATTTCAGCAAACAAGCAGAAAACCATTCTGATGGTATTTGCTTTAAAAATAATGATTTAATGCCGAGAACATGTGTCAGTGCATCAGCTCTGCATTTAACAACGCTGTAAGAGTTTGGGAGAACAGCTGCTGCAGCTAAAAGCCAAATATTCCTCCTCGATGTCGGCTCTCAGACAGACACGGCTACTCGGAACCAAATGTCCTGTGGATGGCAGCACATGTTGAACTCTTTACCCTTGAAGGGAGTAACCCTGAAGCTCTTGTTAAACTGAGGGTGGTCTCACTCTGTGCAGCCATCTCTGGAAAACCCCAGAAACCGTTTAATGTTTGTCAAACCGCGTCTTCGTTGATGCGTCAAAGCTTGTCCTTAAGGACACAGAGAGGTCGTCGTTTTACACATTGTCACATCACTGACCTCATCAGCTCTGAGATTTTCCACCAACGTTTCGTCTTTGTGTTGCTGATGTCACAGCTTTGTAAGGCATGTTGCTGCCATCAAATTCAAACATGTTTTAAAATTTGGGTGACCGTTGTGTCTGCAATGGGACGTCTGTGGGAAACAGGCCTCAGCTCCTGTTCTCCGACCTCAGCGAGAGAGCAAAGACGCGCATAAATCAAACCAGTGGGTGGCGTGACGCTGGATGCATCCATCTTTTTTACTGTCTGTGGCTCCAGCGTTTTGGCTCTGGGGATGTAAATTGCATAGCCGAGGAAAGAGAAACCCAGAAAATATGTGCAGATGGCAGATGTTGATACCTGAGCGTCACAGAAGCTCAGCATGACTCCAAACAGCAGCAGGAAAGTCGTTCGCTTCATCCTGAAATCCAAACACAAGAAGACAAACATTTTTATACGTTTCCCCAGACAGAGGAGAAAATGAAACATACTTCATATTTCATCACACAGGCTGCTGTTCCTTTGGCAGGGACGCCCCCTGCGTCAAAACAAACGCCCTTAATTTCCCCATAAGTGCAAAAAAAAGGCTGAGCCAAACCAAGTCCAGAGGATGAGCAAAGAAAACAAGTTCAGCCGCCACAGAAACGGAATTATCCAAAACAAAGACAAAAAAAGACAAAGGTCAGAGTCAGAAAACCTCCGAGCTGTGGAAACACTGTTACATAACAGAAATCATGATCTCAGGTCTGAGCCCAGTGTTCATGACACACACACACACACACACACACACACACACACACACACACCACAAACCACAGGCCTGATGGAAAACCCAGACGCTTTCTTCTTCTTTAACCTCCTGATGGTCGCGCTTTTCTACAGCTTCATAAACTCAGCGATGTCAGCAGTTTCAATGTGAGATCTTTCTCATGAGAGAAATAAAAGACTCTAGCCTGAAGCTGCTCACAGTGACCTGATCAGAGTCTGTGAGGAGCTCACTGCTGCTGCTGTCAATCCTAACGTCACAGACGGACCTGAACTTTGTGAAGCTGACCGCACACTTATTTCAGTCCTCCACGCCTCAAAGCTCAGATCATCTCAAACTGGTTTCTTGGACATGACAATGAGTTCACTGAACTGTTACCCAGAGGTGACTGTGGAGGTTATCTGAGCACCTTTAGCATGTGGTGGGACAGAGACGTTCCAGTTCGGTTAGAAGAAAAAAACCTGGATCCATCTCTGTGCTTCATAACGTGGTGTTCTGTGAAGTACAGAGTGACAGGAAGCCCGAGCCTGTCAGTCCGAGCTCAGGCTTAATGAAACTCACAGGTGCGCGTGTGTGCAGCACGAATCACACTGATATCAAACTGAGGGCTGAGTGAGCTGAAGCTGCACGGCCGCCTGGAGGCCTGAGTGGGACAACCCTGCTTTAGTGCGTGGAGAGGAATACCTGCGCACGCGCCCTGAGATACACAACAGTGTTTCTGCTGAACTGCGAGTTTTTTAATGACACACGTCACTGTAAACGCGCGCCCACCCCCCGGCCCCTGCAGACCAGCTGACTCAGCGCGCTCCCGTTCATGTGCTAACTTGTCTCCGGTCCTCACTGGAACGATTTTTCATTGGCTGTTTGTGAACTCTCTGATATCACATCGGGGATTTTTAAAGTTCAGGTCACTAACCCGAACATTTTCTACAGTGAAATTTTTTTCTTGGCACGAAACTCTTTACAACCACAAATAACCTCCAACCTCCAAATTTAATAACAATCCTCCCTTTTATCCGAACAATGATCATTTAGAAAAATTAAAAACGTGTTTACAGACTGGAGCTGATGATCGTCTGTCTGGTTTTAGTGACTCTGACCTGCTGCTCTTATATAACCCGCTGAGTGGAAAAGCCCAGACTGGTGAACAGGAGGAAAAACGCAGCGTGTCTGAGAAACACCGAGCTCACCGAGTTTTCCCAAAAAGTCAAAGCGCTTTGAATTCTGCAGAAAACCTTCCTGTGCTTCATGTCTGGTCTGATCTGAGCTGCCACTAAAACGTACAAGTTTCACACTTTTTCCCAGCTGGCACAAGTAAAACGACGCAAAAGTTCAAATTTTTGCGTCAAAAGCGCAAAAATGTGTCCAGTGCAGTCACTTACCTCTCTGCTCTCTGCTCCACGTCGACCCGCGTCTCTCTGGCTGCTCAGAATGTGAGTCTTCCTCCCCGCTAACGCCTCCTGTGTCCGCACCCTCAGCGGCGCGCATCCAGTTGCTGCCAGCAGAGCAGCGGGAGCGCGCACAGATTTAGAAAAATAACAAAACTTTGAAAAATTTTGGCGTTTAATAAAAAGTGTAAGCAATTTTAAAGTAACTGAAGTTTTAAGGGAACAAGAAGAAAAAACAGCTCAGCTCACTGTTTCAGAGAAATCAGCTGACGCGAGGCAAAAACTGTAGATAAAAGATGGAAGTGATCTCCGTGACGCCACCCCATGGCTTCTGCCCTTCACACATTTCTCTGTCCACGTTTTTGTGCCTATTTTGGATACAAGTGCTGCTCAAACACAAAGTATGCATCAACACTAAAAAAAAAAAACTGGAGATGTTCATGCTCCGCCCTTTTTTACCCAGGGTGCATTTAAGGACAGAGAAATTGTCATGACAAATGAAAATAATGAAAACGGTCAGTTATAATGTCAGAACACTGCTGTGGTTCAGGATGTGACATATCTGCTCCAGTGTTTTTTGGACTTGCAGCCAAACTGCCAGCGTGTCAGACAAACTTGCTTCTGCACGGTTTCCACGTGGTTTGGAAACTTTCCTCTGGCTCTGCAGCTCAGATAAAAATCTGTGCAAACCTTAAAACTGTGGTTAAAGCACCTTCTTCATCTGTGACTGAGCTGGCTGTGTTTATTCTCTACTGCATGCGCCACTGTCTTTGTTTTATTAAATGTATTATTTCTACACCGGCCTTTGAGTCTCCTCCTCCTACTGACCTGCTGAAAATGAACCTGATTGGTTGCCCATCCAGCTGTTTCTTTACTTGTTCCTTTGTTACTTTTCCAGCTTTCTGTAGTGTTCATTCTTTTGGTGTTGATAATATTTTTCATGAAATGTTTTAGTGTCAACATTTGATATCAAATCCTTGCAGCCGTTTTTTTATAGAGTCGCGACTTTTTCTGAACTGTGTTTGCACCCCTGTGACCTGAAAATGCAGCGAGTCAATGACAGCAGTAAGGAAACGCTGTTAGTGTGACTGACGTGGCTGCTAGCGCTGATGGCAAACTGATGATTCCAGATTTATAACTAGTACTGTTCCATGTGTGACTGACTGCAGCTCACTTTGTGTGATTCACAACAGCTAAACTGTGAGCCTGCTACTTTCCTCCTCTATTGTTCACTCACACTTTTGATGATACCAAATGTCTGAAAAAAAAAAAACCTACAGGAGAAATTATTAAGATAATCAAGACGTAAGCCAGATTTTGAAACCATGTGAACTCAGTTCAAAGTTGCATCACTGAAAGTGACTGTTTAAGCCTGCAGCACAGGGCCAAAAACCATCTGTGGGGCATTTCATGATAAAATATACGTGTGTGTGTGTGTGTGTGTGTGTGTGTGTGTGTGTGTGTCGGTGGGTGGGGGTAATATTTACTGTGTCACAGGTGTGTTAGCATTTTTATTTATTCCACTTCATCTTTTAAAATAAAATCAACACACTAAAAAAATGAAACTTCTGTAAGAAAAAAACAGGCATGACGCACAATTTTGTGGAGAACATTTCTTTTTGTATGAAACAGTTTGTATGAATTTGTATGTAAAGTTCTGAAATTCACCGGCAACCCAAAACATTTCAAACATCGTTGTTAAAGGTTTTTGCGCGAACTTTTTGGAACAGCCGATTAGTGCATTTGCAGCGTGTCTGTATTTTTGGTTAAACTGCAATAACTTGTGACCACCAGGCGTTTCCTCTTAAATCTGCTTTAAAGGCAAAAATGACTGACAGGTTGGGAAAGAAGCTCATTTGATTTACAGAGAAGGAGTCAGGCTGAAACAAATAAGACATTAAGTATACTGTATTTTTTAGACCATAATGTGCACTGACGAGTGCGCCTTATAATGCAGAAAATACGGTAATTAATGAACTTTAGAAGTGCTTTTACATGTATATTAAATTTCCAGTCTCTTATTGTAAGCAAATCTAAATTGTTTGTTTTCCCAAAATGCAGCTTTTTCCCTTTAACTTTTAAAAATTAAAGTTCAGGATGGTCTGTAGTACCATTTCTACCACCAGAGATGGCGCTACACAACCGCTCGTTGCAGGACTCTCACATCTCGCTGCTCCGTTTGTTATCTGTGTCTCTTTTCTTGTCAGTCACTGGTTGCTCACTCATGGTGCTGTTGCCGTGGGGATCATCATTTAGCATGGGGTTGTTGGGGGCAGGGTTTGTGACGACGCCCATGAAGAGCGGGGTCAGGGAGGCGTCGTCGACGAGAGCAAAAACAAAGGGGGAGTTTACAGAGAACATGGAGACTGAGCGCATGGAGGTGACAACGGTGGTGGCCGATGCCTCGACGCCTTCTTCGCTGAGTTCGATGGTGCTGGCGTGCCGGACGCCGGTCACCGTGAGGGGCTGGTCCGATATCCCAGAGAGGTCGGGACCAGAGAACAGAGAGCCAAGGCCTGAAAGACACAGTGAGAGAGACTAAGGTCAAACACTTGCAGACTGACAAGTTCTGGTCAGTCCCTGCAGGTAACAACAACTTGTGGAACCACACACTTGCCTGATTTTGATTTTTTCTCAGAACCAACACGAACTCAGAACTGGAGAAATGGTCAGATGGCGGTTGGTATGTATATACAGGCATGGGTATAATTATAATTTCAGGGCTCTAGACTAACTTTTTGCCACAGTTGCACTGGTGCGTCTAACAAAAGTTAGCGCATCCAAATATTTTAACCGAATCACTTAACACCGCCGTTTTAACATGTGCACTGTTCGGGGGGAATTGCCGTCCATAAAGACAATATTGATTTGTAAATGATTAACTAACAGACTTGTCAACACAAAGTTCTATATTTGGAGCACAAGCTACAACCAAGATAAGTTACTGAAAAAGTGCTTAAAGTGCTTTGACAACGTTAAACTGAATCATGACGACCTGTTTGCTGCTGAAAGCCAGTGGGGGGAGGGGACACTTGGGTGGTGCATTTATCGCTGTATATAATGTGTTTTCTGGATACACTGGGCTGTTTCAGTGTTCAGAGTTTGATGATGTTCACTGGCTATGAATGTCAGACAGATCAGGCCTTAACTTAATAAAAAAGTTGCCAAACAAAGCAGTGCAGTGCAGCTACCTGAACTCCCACAGAAGCTGATAATCACATTATTAATGTTACATCCTAACTGCGTACGACTCTGGAAACTGTGGCCCATCTCTGTGCTTGTCCTGCTGGACCTCAGTGCAGCGTTCCATACTGTCGACTTGTTGCAAGCATCGAAAATACAACTGAGATTTTTTGAAAAGCTGTGTTAAGAATTCAATAACAGGACATGGGGAATGAAATATTTATAGCAGGACCTACAATTTTGTCATCAACTGTAAGTCCAAACACCAGAATAATCCTCAGATATCACGATGGCTTCAGGGACTCGTTTAGTTTCTTACCCATGTTGGTCAGAGCCGCCTGGAGCTCCTTTTGGTACTGCAGCTTCACTTTAGGCAAGTTCACCTGCATCGGTTTCTCCTGAGGTAGAGATCTGTAGAGGTCGGAGATGTTTAGTTTGGGAAGCACTGACGACAGGTTTCCTCTGGGCAGGATGATTAAGAAGCTGGTGTTTCCCTTGAAGGGAAAACTGGCAACCTGGACAAAAGAAAAGATATTTTGTCTGGATCTTTTCCTCAACTTCATCTCAACATATAAAGTTGAAGGAAACAGTTTGGAAGATGAGGCTTGAAGTTTGGATGGCAAACTTTTAAATCATTTGTAACTTTTGTTTTTTCATATGTTGAGAGACCTTTAACCACAGTCCAGCCCAAGGACCGGGTCCCCCGACACAAACACAGTAACACAGTGTACGCTGGAAACCAAACAAGCTCTGGGTACAACACAGCAGAGCCACCTCGTCAGGCCAGGACTCTGCAGTCTACCTACACCTACACTGTTTCAGTGACGAGGATGTCACATCCTGGACAGGGAGGAACGCTGGTTTCAGTCAAGGAGTCAAGGAGGCCATATACATGAAAAGGGAAAGACCATCTCTGAATGGAGGAGGGGCCTAAGGGTACATCTGTCACCATCTTACAATGCTGTGATTGCAGCCATTCCCCAACTCTCTGTGAATGCTACTCATGGTTATTGATCAGTGGCTGTTGATCAGTGGTCATGAGAATTTGCATATTTATGATGAAGAAACTGAGCTCCCAGCCCATTGGCCCTTCAGTGGGCTGGTTTCAGTCATTATGCAAATGTCCTGTTTATAAGGTTGGAAACCTGCAGTGAGCTGAGACTGAAGAAGTCACCTGGATGATGATGAAACGGTACACTGATTTCTTGTGTTTGGGTGGCCTCTTTAACTCCACAGAGGAAAGAAATAATAATAATAATGGATTACATTTATACAGCGCTTCGAGACCCTCAAATAACAACAAAAAGGATTCAGGCATTGCATAGGTGAGCTTCCACAGCTGCTATAAGACTAAATAAATTTAAGATTTTTATAGAATAAAAACAATTATATGCTTGTGGTTTTTCTGGGGTCATAATTGATTAATTCCTGAGAAATCTGACGGAGGTCTTTCTTCATTTTAAATTGTGAGATCTAATCACAAAACACAAATTTGACGTTCAGGTCACATGGTTTCAGTCTGCGTTCTCTGAGGTGCCATCACTGATGTTGGTGTTACCTGTGCTTCCAGTTTGGAATCGTACATCAGGCGTAAAGGGTACTGGACAGATTTCATCATGTCCACTGACACAGAGTTCTGGCGGTCCAAGTAAAAGTCTCCCTTTGATGTTGCTTGTGGGTCAAACTGTGTTTGCCACTGACCTGACGAAGAGTGGAAATAAGGCGGACTCATTAGCATCTTATATTCAGTTTATTGTTCTGTAGTTAATCGCTCTGTATCACCTCTTTTCTTCACAGCGCTCATTAACAGCATGTGAAGCATCCCGGTTTACAGTGAGCTGTCTAGTCATATTTCACTGGTTTGTTTCTGACCAGGACAGATTGTTTTGCAATTTTCACAATTCTGAGAGCTTTTTTTTCTCCCTTCAGAAAGCTTTGATTTATTTGTCCTGTTAATGAGCACGGATTGAGCTTCTTTCCATCGTTGTAAAACACAGTAATGGTGAGGGTTATGTTTGGGGGAGTGGGTCACCTTTGAAGTATACAGCATTCATGAGCATAAGCACCACGTCATGTGGAATACTTTCTAGGAAGTTGGGGATGTGTCCATTGGTAACATTCTCCACCCACTGGTTGACCTCCTCCATGGAGACTAAAGGAACAGGCTGTGATCTGTACCTGGAAAAATCATATGAACATGTACACGTACAAGACAACAGTAATGAAGAGACGTTTAAGAGCGATGTCTGTTCAAACTTTAACCTGTTTTATTTTACATGCATCAAATATTAAATTACACAGTTTAACATGACGTTCTCTATTATGTAGTGAACATTTCTGGTCTTGCTCTCAGGACCTCTTTAGCTTTCGTCTTAATGTCTTAACTGATTTTGAGCATTGTTGCACCATCTCAAACTGGAGGACTGTAAAACCGTAAACAAAGTAGAACATGTGAAACAAATAAGTTAAATCTGTTTATTCTACCAAATAAGTGTCCTCTGTCTTTGATGTATACGTGGCTGCTTCACTGTAACTTTGTGCAATTTTTTCCCAAATGTAAATTATACCTGTGCAGAGAGTCTTCAACAAAGGATGCCTTCACTTTAAATCCTGAGAGAGAAGAAAATACAAATAAAAGTCCAGATTTACACCATTCTTACAATAAATTAGCACGAGTACAATATCCATCATCTCATACCTGGTTTCAGGTACATGCGCGCCGCTACTTCCAATGATGTGTGGCTAAAATGAGGTACAAGGCTTCCCAGTGCGTGATGGTAGCATGCCAGACCACGGGCATGAAGGGTGTTTAGTAGCAGCTTCTCTGTCTCAGTGCGAGCACCTTCGAGAAAAACCAGATCACAAAATCAAAGAAACACATTTCATACCCAGCTTCATCACAACATGTCTGCTTCTGTCTCGTCTAGAAAATAAGAAATGTAGGCCGTTGGTGTTTATGCTGTTTGGTCCTTTTGCATGTGGACCGCCGCAGAACAAAAGAGAACTCACATTAGACAAACAACGTCTTTGTAGTTGAATGAAAGCATATTTAAAAGCAGGTCAGGTTTACTGCCAGGCTTCTGTTGTTGGGGGCTCAGGGGGTGGGGCTTCTTCTACTTTGACATTAATCCTGAATCTCTTGTTCACTTTGGAGTTCAAACTAAACTTTCAGGAACTGGACAAATGCTCAAGGTCATGTATCCAGTGGCAGCTGCCATCACAACGGTGTTGCGTTGTTAGAACTGCATACTACTTATGTGGTGTTGGGTACTGTATTGTTACCTTATTGTCAGATGTTTCACATAGCCAACAAACAAATCCATCACAAGTGAAGTCAGGGTCATAGTCTCCATAAAAGATGGATTTATCTGCCTTAGACCTGCAATAAGTAAGTATTAAAGAAGTCTGCTGGAAACCACTGCCACGCTTCCTCTCAGTAAACACGCTCCTAATGAGGCAAAATGGATAAAAGTCGTACATTTTGTACATTTCGGTCTTTGTTCAGTTTCAGAAAGGATTATCATCCATGGTTTTGCTCCCTGAGTAATGACTTGTGACAGCTCATTCTTTAGCCACTCAATGTGTTATTTCACACTCAGATCCATGCCTTGATCCAACACCTTCTGGCCACAATAACATGGATTTATTGGTCATCATATTTTTATCAGTTGCCCTGAATTTTTTTTAAAAATGTCTCGACAGTGATTGGACGGTCCTAAACTAAAAGGATTCACATCACTAACTCCTAAAATTTCCTCTTGGTTACAGCAAAGTTAAGTCTTAAACGTCATTAGAAGGTGGAAACGACCATTTTAACATTGTTGACAGTAAAGCCCAGACCCACCATAACATTCACATCCTCGTCTTCTTATTTTAAGCAAAGCAATCAAGAATTCATCAGGTTTCATCTGGTGACGGTGCTCACAAATGATATTTCACAACATTTGTCAAATAAAGAGATGGCATTGAAAATATAAACTCTAACCCACAACTGACCTAAGGTGAGTTGACCGAGGGCAAAAGCAAGGCTGAGCGGTGAGAGGATGACATTGGGCTGCTGTGGACTGACGGGGAGGTTTTGCAGCAGCTGTAGACCCAGCTGCTCCGTGGCCCTCCCTATCGCTCTGTGTGCCTCGGGGCTGAACGCTCCTCCACAGCTGCCACCAGCCTCGTCTTCTTCTCTTATACTCACACCTGTAGGCGCTGGACTGGGCTCCTCCTGAGGACGTGAGGATAGACGCGGTTATTTTGTAGAGCTACACAGAAAGTATTTCCCTTTAGTTATTTAGACCAAGGTTCTTCTTACAGTGAGTCCCAGATGGCAGCAACAAAGCAAGAGGAGGAGAGGATATAGCTTCATGTTTCAACAGTCAACCTGAAAAATGTAAGGAAGAAGAACATGAGGATTATTATTCATCAACAGCAAAATGGAAATGCAAACAGCCACCACGGTCCAATCCTGGAGACATCCCAGATACCTGTGCAGGCTGACTCTTTTATAAGATCTGTTTTGATTGACTTTGGAACAGATTGAAAGAATTTGGCCAGCCCGAGTTTCCCAGTGGGCCGATTGATTTTTATTTATTTATTTTTGTTATTTCCCTTATTACTAAATTTATATTTTATTCTTTTAACCAGAAAGAACCCAGCTACAGATATTATGCACACATTATATCCAGCAGTAGTTTTTTTTCACTTATTACACCAATAAGAACGTAGCTACAGTGATGTCAATCATTGGTTTCGCCGTCCAATCCTGGCGTTTGGATGTGATGAGCGAGGGGCGGATCGAATGTTACCATCATGCAAAATGAAGTACAAGACAACAACAACAATGTAAGCACAACATTCCCCAGCTGGAGAGTTTTAGGGATAAAAACTGTCCCAGCGTCACCTCCCAGCACACCTGAGCACACCTGACCACACCTGAGCCTCAATTCAATTCAATAAAAAAATTCAATAAAACTTTATTGATCCTGTAGTTTGGCTGCCGGCCTTGTGCCAGCAGCATCTTACCCTTCCGACCATACATACATCACACAAACATCACACGGGGAAGACAAGTCAGAGAGGATAACAACGCACAACACGAGGAAAGATGGGGAGAAAACAAGAGACTGAGCTCCAGCAGGGAGATCAGTTTGAGAACACGAATCCTCACATCTCACGACATAGAAGACATGAGCTCGGAAGGCGTTTGGAGGGTGGAGGCGAGTGTGGGTCAGTGTCGGTGTGCGTGCGTATGTATGCATGTGTGTGTTCCATGTTCTGTGTGTCATCTTTGATTTTCTATGTCTGACCCAAGGAAACTGGCTCAGAAATATTCTGTCATGGACCCAAACGCTGAACAAGCAGAGTTGACATTCTGTTCTAAATGCTAAAGGAAACCCAGAACATCTGCGTGCTGACAGTCGGGTCTCATCCTCCAGGAGCCAAAGGTAACATTTACATGTGGTACGTCCACTGTTACCCCGGGTATTTCAGCCTGGACCGGCTCATGATGGAGGCCAACATGTGCACACCCATGCTCCTCAGTATGAAAGCTTCCAGGGTTATTGATATGGTAGGTATCACTAGGTTCAGACTCAGTTGACGTTTCAGATATGGCTGCTGTGTTTACCAGGAGACTAAAGGTTACTGTTTCAGAACCTTTTTTGGCTGCAGTGCGCAGAACACACAGAACAGAGAATGCACAGAAGCACATAAATACACCGTCACTACACAAAAGGATCAGGCTCACTGTCATATCCATACTGCTCTGCAGGGTGCACTTCAAAATTCAACAACTTTTACAGATATTGTGGTTAAAAGTTGCTGACTGGACATTTCTCTCTAGAGATCAAATGCAAGAAGGTTTTGGTAGATGAAGCATCCGTGAACTCACCTGGCTTTTGTCCGATGTGGAGACAGATGATGGGTTTAAAAGGTGAGATAAAATAAAAGTAAAGGACAAGCCAACCTTCTCCAGGCTGGACAGCGTAGCGCCTGGACCCGACTACTACCACCCCTCTGCTGGCTGGTTAATGATCAACTCGGTGCCTGCTACCGCCACGCAATGTCAAAAGTTTCTACGGTGTGACAGACAAGCTGCTTTTCCCTGCACGCGCTGTCAGACTGAAAACACCTCAGTGAACTTATTTGGCTTCAGTGAACAAGAAGAAACCAAAGTTCCTCCCAAAGCAATACTGCAGTACTTTGTCATTAATGTTAACTGTGTACTCCCGTGCCCTTCACCAACCCTGGTTTTACTTTGAAAGTTACTTCAATCACATTGACACAGAACGACTCCAACTGTCATTATAAAAATCTTGATATCATTTATTTCAGTGTACACGTAACGTTTACCTACTGAAACTAAACTAACTATACATTTTACTTACAGCCATATTTATTATTACATTTACTCTCTTTTACGTTACAAGGAGAGACTGTTTTTAGAAGCAGTTCAAGAAACTTTGTTTTAAACTCTGAAATGACAAATAAAGGAAGTCTGACTCTACTGAGCACATTCAAAATAACAGAACTTTCTTTTAGTGTCTTCATTTGAAAACAATAACAGGTTAAACCTGACATCAGACTTCACCGATCATTTGGCCCCCTGGAAAGTAATCACGCCGTCTGGCACAAAAACACTAAAGAGCTGTGAAGACGCCTCATAAAGAAGTGGAACAGCAGCACACTGCTGTGTGATTTCACAGCCAGGATAGCGATTATAACTTTTAGCTGCAGGCTGGTATTTTATCATCATTAAGTGCAGTTTGAAAATGATTGTGTGCTGAGAAGCCTTTTTCTGCACAAGTCAGGTTACCAAGCTCCAGTAGGCGAAACAGCACAGCTAAGCTCCAGTAAGTGTAACCAAGCTGTGCCCAGGTAGACCTCAGGGTAAAATCATCAACGCTAAATTCATTTAATACCAACGTTGGGCCACAGATGAACCTCAATTTAACTTCACAATGAAAGCGAAGTGAAACACAGCTGGAGCGGCCCCACGTCGCCCTGGACTGAAACAGTCTCAGAGTTTCTTGTGCAATCGTCCTCCAGTGTGGAGGCTCCGTGTTGCTGCGCACATACGTTCAGCAGAGAGTGGGCGAGTGTTTGTCTTGCTCTGACCGCCAGGTTCAGCCTGACGCCCCCACAGAGCAGCTCAGAGACAAACACCGTCCTCCCTCCGCCTACATTCACTTTGACCCGCGGCTTTCACCACAGTTTCCAGTATAAATAAATACACAGCCCGATCCAAGCGTCGCTCCTGCTACTGTTCAAATGACGACGGCAACATTTGGGATTTTAGCAGTTTAGTGCACGTTTAGCTGCGTGGCCTTCCTTTTTGGTTTTTGCTGACTGTGCATACATACAAACCTACATGTGCCCTTTGACCCCGTCTGCTGGTGTCGATAGAGCGGTTCACTGAGGCTACAACTAAACATTTACAAATAACCAGGGAATTATTATATTATTGTTTTAAAATCTGGGTGATTCCAAAATATTTATGGCTTATTATTGACTGATGAAGCCATTTATTCAAGCTACAGATTTAAACTTATGTCGATTGAGTTTGTTGTTAAAGAATAAGTCAGCTTTATTCTACCCTGTTTTGTTCTGGTATGATCTCCTATTGTGGATCTGTGGGGAACGCTAACTTTGCATTGAGTCTTATATCAGGGCAAGAAGCAAAGAAGTTTCCTAGAATGAAAAAATGATCATATTTAAAAAATTATCAGATTGCTTTTGATTTCATGACTTTTAGGGTCTTGAAGTAAACGAGGAAATCCTTTAGCTCATACATGTGGTATGCTATCCACAGTTCATTTGACTTTTTCTTCTCATTCATCTTGTTTCTCTAAATCTTTGGAAGAATCTCTCCTTTTCATATGAACCATATGCAGTCGTCACATATGGTTCTTAGTGGTTGCTGGTTAACATGCTTCAGGTTATATCTCAGTAATCTTACCTTTTAGTAACAGTCAAAACACACCCGGGTAAACAAACAGCTGAACTGAGATCACTGAGGCTGTGTCCCAATTCAGGTTCTGCAGCCTTAACGATCCTCGAGGGCCGCGTACTCAAAGACCGCTAAAGCCGGAAGTGCGAGGCTTGTGAAATGGAACGGTTTAGGTTGCCTAGCAACCATGATACTAACCACTGGAAACGTTTCATACAGCATTGTTTGACAGAAATGAAGGAGAAAATTCTTTTGCTCATCTGTTTGATGTGATGAGTA
>VUQR01035215.1:11336-23817 GCA_015108515.1 Hemichromis elongatus | reverse complement strand
GTCATGCTGGAGAACGTTCTCCACGGTGTCTCCAGACTCTGTCACGTCTGTCACATGTGCTCAGTGTGAACCTGCTTTCATCTGTGAAGAGCAGAAGGCACCAGTGGCAAAGTTGCCAATCTTGGTGTTCTCTGGCAAATGCCAAACGTCCTGCACGGTGTTGGGCTGTAAGCACAACCTCTATCTGTGAACGTTGAGCCCTCATGCCACCCTCATGGAGTCTGTTTCTGGCTGTTTGAGCAGACACATGCACATTTGTGGCCTGCTGAAGGTCATTTTGCAGGGCTCTGGCAGTGCTCCTCCTGTTCCTCCTTGCACAAAGGTGGAGGTAGCGGTCCTGCTGCTGTGTTGTTGCCCTCCTACAGCCTCCTCCACATCTCCTGATGTACTGGCATGTCTCCTGGTATCGCCCCCATGCTCTGGACACTACACTGACAGACACAGCAAGCCTTCTTGCCACAGCTCGCATTGATGTGCCATCCTGAGTGAGCTGTGCTACCTGAGCCACTTGTGTGGGTTGTAGACTCCATCTCAGGCCACCACTAGAGTGAAATCACCGCCAGCATTCAAAAGTGACCAAAACATCAGCCAGAAAGCAAAGGTACAGAGAAAGGGTCTGTGGTCACCACCTGCAGAATCATCCTTTATTGGGGAGGTCTAGTTAATTGCCTATAATTTCCACCTGTTGTCTATTCCATTTGAACAACAGCACGTGGAACTGGTTGTCAATCAGTGTTGCTTCCTAAGTGGACAGTTTGATTTCACAGAAGTGTGATTCCCTTGGAGTTACATTGTGTTGTTTAAGTGTTCCCTTTATTTTTTGAGCAGTGTATATATGTAGGTAGCCTGTACAGTACATTGAAAGTCTATGGTTGCCACTGGGAGCAACAGCCAGTATTATGGCTTCCAGTGTTGCCAGTGAATATAGCTGGATAGGTGATATTATAGCCTAAACTGCAGTACAAGTTGCAGTTTAGACTACACCAGTCCCTGTCCCACCGTGAAAGCAGATATATGAAAAGAGGTAGTTTAGGGAAAATTCTGAGATTTCATTTTGCAAATGTCTTTTGATTTCTGCTTAGGCTATTTTTAGTCTTGCAGTCCGACCCCCTCATTCACGTTTAGCCAACACGACTCAGACCAGGAACAGGTTAAAAAAACACTGACGTCAGAAAGCTTCCAGGATCAAAAATCTTGTCCTTCACGGTTTGCTTGTTCACACGTGTTCGTTCTTACCTGTTTATAAACAGCACCATCATACCCAGAGCAAACGCCATGAAGCTGTTTCTGCTGCTTGTCTGGTTCCAGGTCATGTAAATAATAAGTCACTTAACTGTCAATTATGAAATTCAGCTAGTTAAAACGAGGCAGAGATGTCAGTGATATTAATGTACCCGCTCATGTACTTTGTAAATAAGTGCTGAGCTTATTTTTCCTGCAGGTTTTTCATTGGACTGACTTGATTGTGGAATGGAAATAAACATATTATAACATATTATTGTGTCTTAAATTTGTATGTGGTACTCTGTAGCACTCCACACAGAAACCCCATGTAAAATAATGATCAAGCAGTGAATCTAAAGCTGGTCTATAAGCTGTGTATGTATTCAGATGTCCTCAGAGGACGTTCTGCAGAGTATTGTATGCCAGTGGATCAGATTCTGGGGGAAAAGTCATAAAGCTCAGCAGCTTCAGCAGTCATGATTTAGAGGTAAACATAGCTGAGCGGGTTTCAAAGAAGATGTATTTTGCTTCTGTAACACATAAATTTATTGACATGGTTCCATTATCGAGTTTTTACTTACCAAGCTCTCCATTAACTCTGTTCCTCTGTGCACCAACACAGCAAGGACACAGCTCCATATCTTACCCGCTCAGCTGTGCAGCATTTAGATGAGGTGGCTGGTGCTGCCTGTGTGGACATCCTGTATTTTCATGGCTGCAACTTCAAGTTCTCTGTGCTCTCAGTGATTCATTTGATATTGTGCAGTAAAGCAGTCAGAGTAGATGCACTGTAGATAAGATTGAGGAAAACTGAAGCATCATTGGTAAACAAGATATTTTTACGGTCCGGTCCCCTGTGGCTTATTATCTAACTTCCACTGCAGAGACTGCATTATGATCCAATTAAGTGTATTTTCTAGCAGAATAACTATTCAATAACAATCGATTGCCTTTGTCCTGTTTCTCTCTCCTCCTCTTCATCCTCCTGCGTCTAGATGAGTGTTGGTCAGAGGGCCAAGCTGACCTGTTCGCCTGACTACGCTTACGGAAACAAAGGCCATCCGGGCATCATCCCACCTAATGCCACCCTCATCTTTGACGTAGAGTTGCTGGGTTTGGAGTGAAGCAAACCCACTGCCATTATTTTTTTAATGTTGCGTAAGTAGTCTGTAAAAAGCCACATTGTGATAGATATTTTAGCTGACTTACAAATTACACACAGGGCAGCACAGCGAGTGATAAATGAACTGGTTCACATATCGTGCTTTTCGACTCTACGTGAGCACTTAGAGTGCTCTACATCCATTCATGCAAGCACTTGCTTTCCATCTAACCACACATATTTGTACTCTGATGAATGCATTGGAGAGCAACTTGGCGTTGCCCAAGGATACTTGGTTATGCAGACTGGAGACTAGGATAGCCATTATTCAAATAAAAAATCAGCCACACAAAAGCCCCATAAACTCATAAGGCTACGATACAAGTCTTGAGGTTATTGAGAAAATAACTGGTAGCACACTAGCAAGTTCTGGCTATCCTAGCGTTTTCCTCTCAACACAGATGAGCTGTTGTTGTTGCAACTTTGTTGTTTTATTTCTTTTTCTTTTTGTCCTAACATAACACAACTATTTTAACGAGTTACGATAGCGTAACAGTTGGCTAGCTTCTTCAGTTGCATTACTTCACATTACATGACATACACTGTAACTGCAGCATTTGTTGGAGGCTGAAGTGAGCACATTTAGAGGAGAACGTGGAGTGCGAAGTTTTTAGCGGACACCCAAAAGCTTGGTTTACAAGATCCTGAAACTCTACCGCTAAAACGTGAAGACATAGATACCCCATAATTAGTGTAATTAAGACTAAGATTTAGAATTAGAATACATTGACTCTGAATCAGCTTAGTGGATGTGACAGCGGACAGCTTTGGGCTACAGCTCCCTGTTTTGGGCTGCAGTTCAGGACACACTTCAGTCAGAGTGGCTACTCCCTTAACTTTAAGTGTTATTAAAAGCAAAATTAGCTATAAAGACCAAAACCGTTTTTCCAGGTTCTTACCAGGTTGTAATTTTATAGCTAAAGCTGGATATTGGTAATTGGTAAGGCTCATATATATCCTTTAATTCATCCAAGTACCACCTCAGTCAAATCCAGTTTGGCTCCAAGAAGTGCACCTAGTCAAATATTTTGTTGGTTGTTTGGGGTTTTCCCTGTAAAACCTTTGGGGTGTGCGTGTGTTTGCGCGCTGGGGGGGATTTAACTGCTGTTAAATATTTACTACGTACTAATTAGTACTAAAGCTTGACTTTTAGCTCTCAATCCAAAATAAAATCTCAGAGGTAAAAAAAAAAGTTTTTAAACAAGATGTTCTCCTTCATGTTGTCATCACAGGGGACTTCCTACATGGGCGACCAGGAGAGAAGCTAGGAGAGTCTGCACTTGAGGCTCAAGTCAATATTCCACTACTTATTTGATCAAACTATGACAGTTTGTGTTATTTTGTCTCTGTGACTGAGTTAATTCTGTTTTTCCATCCTATTCTTCCTCCTAGAAAAACCATGGGTCATAGCCTTACAAACCTCCACGTTCTTAATCTTAAAATGCTAATTACATTGCTTTTCTTTGTGTTTTTAGAAGTGTTGTGCATGGTTACGCTGAAAAGTACAATACCAATGAACCACTAGCAGAAACATTCATCTTTATAAGTCAAACCCATACTGATGTTATATGTTTGACAGCTTGTAGTATTCATAGTATTCAAAATAAATAAATAAATAAATAAAGGGGAAAAAAAAGTACAAAAAATATGAAAAGCACACATTTTTATCCCTGCCCAGCTTCAAATAGGGTTGCATAGGCATAAGGTTACATTTAATGGCTTCTTATTGTGAAAGTCAGGGAAGGCCTTAATGGTGCAACACAGGAACTGAGTTTCTGTAAAACGCCGCTGTGTTTACTTTTTCATTGAAGTTGCGAATTTCAGCGGGCACAAAAGAGAACAACTAACAGTTGTAGATAGCTCTCATGTGTGCCTAAATATTCTCACCAGATCCACGGTTATTACTTTACCCCATCTGCATGTCGTAGGCCTGATGGAAACTTAGTGCGTACATGCTGAAAGCTTTGCATCTGATTTTGTTATTACTGCCTTCTCATCTTGCCAAGTCTTTAAACCCCATTTAAAGCCATACACAGGTCGAACAGCCCAAAAACGGGATTTGTGGGAACACGTGTCAATTGGAAGTTTGCGCAGTTTTGTCTTATAAAAATAGGACGGAAATGCTTGAAATCAAGAGGAGGGTGTCAATCAAATTGCGACCTCCCTGATTTATTTTGTGGAACAATTAAAATTGTGTATTTTTTTTCAGATGCTCACTTTCTATCTCTAAGAATCAACATGGCTGATGTTCAACCTGTGGCGATAAATTCTCTTCTTCTTCTTTTTTAGTTAGATTTTGTTTTTTTGCCACTGTAAAGTACCACACTGCCTAACTAGAGTCTGTGCTGTCATAAAAAACGCTGACACACAGGCGTCCTGGTGGTTTTTGTATCTCAAAAAAAAACAACTAGTAGTTTTAAATGGAGTTTAAATGAAGGGATTTGCTGGCCTGGCTGTCTGATATTGACTGTTGATGTTGCATATTGGCCAAGCTGCAACTGGTGTGACAGCAGTCCACCTATGTACTGTGTAGTTCTGTGCTGATGCATTACTGTATGCAGGCTAAACCAATGAAGACATATTTAAAATAAAAGAAGTACTCTCCACCTGCCTGTGGACGTTTTTTACGTTTGGTGTTTTTTCCCACTCCACTGTAGGTGCAGACCAATCCTGTGTGTATCATTCATGTTGGAGATCAACAGACAAAAGAAAATAAAAAGCACATTGACCACAGATAGCGCGTGGCTTCAGAGGCTGCCTCTGGTTATTGACCTGCAAGCCAAGCGTGCGGTAACCTAGACAACTAGACTGATGAACAGCTTACAAAATAAATTGTATTAAGATTAGATAAACACTTTAAAAATCAATAACGTGTGAAACTATTTCAGCACATGTGCCTACAAGCTAATCTTAAATGCCATCTTAAATAAAAGCTTTTATGCATGTTTTTTGTGTCTCCTACAATTCCACTTGGTGCCATCTGGAATCTTTAAAAGGTCGGATGGGCTTACTGGGGAAAAAGTAAAAATGTGCTGCTGCAAGCTGACTGGAATATCTGCATGAGTTACTGCACTGCAAAAAGACCAGCTGGATTAATACTGAATGAACACATTTCATTGGCTGGCTTAACTGCATTAATCAAGACAGCAATCAATACCATGTTCTTAAAATCTTTGGAGACATAATAAATTAACACTTTCATTTAAGTAAACTTGTTCTCTTCTGTGTTTCTGGTTATAGTTGTTTTTGACAACACATGACGGATATAAAAGGATTCTGAATATCTGAGGCTTAATATTAAATATATTTGTCTTTAACATCGTCTAAGTAAGTAAATAAGTAAAATTTATTAAGTGCTTTTCACAGATAAATGGTAGTTTTAAAATAAGTAAAGATTAAGTCAATAAAAAAAAATTCTCAACAGAAAGCCTGTTTAAACATAAGAGTTTGAAGACCTGTACTAGCAACCTACTTTTTTAAAGGTCATTTAAGTTTAATTCACCTTGCTTTTCAATATTTACAACCATATATAAACACACCACAGAGAAATGTAGTCACAATTATTCACAAGAATGGTCTTAAATTGCAGCAGCAAAGCAGGAGACAAACAGGACGAACATGAGACATTTTCCACGTAGAGAACGAACTCATTATATACTAGAACAGTTGACTGTGAGCACACAGTATCACCAGCACATTTCCATAGGTGGTCATGCATAAAAACTAAATGCACACGCTGAAGAATGTCCTTGTAAAGTACACGACAAACACGGTGATTGTGCTCATGAGTCTTGTATTTTATTAACTCAAGGGAAACAGTCCGTTCCAGTCCAGCTCTCTATAGGAAACGGAAAGCGACACCGCCACCACCTGTGGCTCACCTGCCTCCCGGTACCGCCCCCTTGAGCTCACTGCACCACTCCTCCCCTGCAGCTGAGCCAGGGACCACACCTCCGCCACAGTCCTCTTTTTAGTTTCCTAGATTCATTAGGAGTACTCCCCAAAGTCTGACCTGCACGGGCCCATGGATTAAGCATCCTCTTTAGTCATGCTGGTTACCACTGAAGCACTGATCTAATGTGAACCAAATATGTAAATCACACCTTGCACTGCAGTAACCTATGTGTTAAGATATATATAGTTCCTTAACTAACAAGTGATAGTGTGTCAAGAGTGAAGAAGACATCGATTCACTGATCCACACTAATAGAATATACAGCGATTACATCGGAATGCAATGTCACGAGTAAATATGAGAGGGAAAGTACTCAGAACTGAGGTGATGTACTATTAGATGGGAACATCAAGGACAGCTACAAGTACCTGGGAATCCAGGCACCAGTGCCTGAGGATTTAGGATAAGCATTTATTATCGCTCCACTCTTTTTCCGTGAGTCACAAAGCATCACATGATGATCTTATTTATTACAGTGCATAGTGATCTGGCCAGATAAAAAGGCAGCCACCCTCATGACACTGTGACGTTAAGCTCCACTGATCTGCCCTTGTAGTACACCCCTCTGATGCACATTTGCTTTGTGCTTAAAATATGGCAATCATTAAATTATACATTCTACCCTTCCTGCACATCACTTTAGGTATAAATTCAAATGGTTATTATCTCTTGGCATAAGCACATTTGCAATACTAATCTATCATCAAATTGCCAGGGCCTCAATCTGCACCAGCTGAGAGGCTGCCAACAAGGAAAATCCAGTTAATAAAAAATCATAAACATCTTAGTGCATTCTTTTATCTTTACAGCGCCCCATGTACAAATATGGGCTGTGTTTAAGTACTAAAGAGGACCTTCATTCTGACACATTTGTGATGCATAGTTATGAACACAGGAGGCAGAAGTGAGATGACTTCTTAGACACAACTCAAAGGTTATTCACACATGTTGCTAATGATTTTTTAGCCAGTACAAATTAATTGATTAATATAAAATACACATTATATAGACTAGCAGATTAGAGCAGCCAAGGATTGAACGACAAACCTTCCAATTAGGAGATGCCCTGCATTACCTCCTTAGTCATCGGTTACACCAGTCAGAGTGTGCTCTGGTTAGCATTTAATAGGAAAGTTGAATTAAAGGAGAAAATGTGGTGCAGTGGGAACATTATTGATGGGGCCCAGCAGTAAAGTCACAGTGCTCCCTTAGCTGAATTCTACTGATTTACTTCAACCAAAGTTACACTAATTCATACAGTGCTGTTCTAAGGCAATAATAATAAAGAAACAGAAGAACAATACTGTGGATGCCTTAAAAGCATCCACACTAATAATTAAATTCAGCTTGAATTGTAATACTTTACCAGTAATATGGATGCTTTTAAGGCTTTAAGGCTTAGCGCCGGAATTCCTTTGATCTTAAAATTATTCAGCTATGAGCGTCCATGCTGCAGTTTCTTCAGAAAATGCATTCTCTAGTTAAGTGTGCCTATGCCAAGAGGCACACTTATTACTATTCCTCAGATTTATTATTCTTATTTACACTTATTTATTATCAGTTTCTGCCTGAAATTTTGCTGCATAACTCAACCCGTAGGTTTTGAGAAAAACTTTACAGTTTTAGACTCATTTTGTGTCTCTGGATCAGGAATGGTGTGCTATGTCTTTTGGTGTTAATAATGTTTATACCTTTTGAACTATAATCAGTTTTATGCAACTTTTGGTCCCATTGAAATGAATGGCAAACTTCATTTGTGGAACAATGGCTCCATCTAGTGGTCTGCTGGGAGTGGTACAGCCTCGTGGTGCTCACAGCTGTAGACTCATGGCGCTTTTGGCTACATCTGGTGGTGTGAAAGCCAAACTACACTCATTGGCAGTAGCATAGGCACACTTAAAATTTCTTTTGAAATTTTCGCTGTGTAGTTATTATTAGTGTGGATGCTCATCAAAGCATCCACAGTATTGTTCTTCTGTTTCTTTATTATTATTCTATTATTATTATCTATTCCGTATGTTTTTCCGCGCCTATCTCCTCCGACACCGTTCGACGTAGAGAGACCGTTCGACCACCGTTGGATTCCTCTTCTTTTGGACATGACTGCTTCTACTTTTCTCATTTCTAACTTTGATATTTTTTAAATTATTCCACTTTTTTTAACAAAAATTTTACCATGTATTTCAATGGGAGGGTCGTTCGGGGCTTGGATTGGCTGGTCGCTACAACGGTCACCCAATCCATGTGCTCCGGGATGTGGGTAGGGCTTAACGCCGGAATTCCTTTGATCTTAAAATCGTTCAGCTATGAACATCCACGCTGCAGTTTCTTCAGAAAATGCATTCTCTAGTTTTTATTTTTATATCTTCCGTCCATTTTTTCACCGTCTATCTCCTCCGACACCGTTCGACGTAGAGAGACCGTTCAATCACCGTTAGATTCCTCTTCTTTTGGACATGACTGCTTCTACTTTTCTCGTCTTTAACTTTTATATTTTTTAAGTTATTCCACTTTTTCCAACAAAAATTTTACCATGTATTTCAATGGGAGGGTCACTCGGGGCTGGGATTGGCTGGTCGCTACAGCTGCCAGCCAATCCCAGCGCACGTCCTCCGGGATGTGGGCAGGGCTTAGCGCTGGAATTCCTTTGATTTAATCATCAAAGCGCACGTCCTCTGGGATGTGGGCGGGGCTTAGCGCCGGAATTCCTTTGATCTTAAAATCATTCAGCTATGAGCGTCCATGCTGCAGTTTCTTCAGAAAATGCATTCTGTAGTTTAGCTCACAGTAGTTTAGTGCTTCCGCAGCAAAAATGGGAACCAACATCACTGAGGTGGACACCGAATGGATGGGCCTGTGCAGGTCAGTCTTTGGTAAGCACTCACCATGACTCTTTCAAACTAAAAAAAGGTCATCTGCACATCAGCTTGTGCATTTTCTTTAGCATTTGTTATTTATTTATGTATTGATGGAATATGTGACTTAAATTACTTACAAATCCCCACCAGTCAAAGTTGGTTAAAATAAAATAACATTTAAAATGCTTTAAAACTCATTATTTTGTCCTTTTTAAGCTTAAAAGCTCCAATGCATTTTAGCCTTCATCAGAAATTCTGTTTGATGAACACATCCAACAGTAACTCATAAGTCTGCTGCTCATGAGTTGCCATCCAGTCTGCACCTACGTCTGCTCCGTACAGTATGTAAATGGCCTGTATTTGTATAGCGCGTCCCTATGGACCCCAAAGGGCTTTACACTGCAGTCATCCACACATTCACACACTGGTGATGGCGAGCTACATTGTAGCCACAGCTGCCCTTGAGCCAGTATCTTGGCCCAAGGATACTTGCTTGGGTGCAGACTGGTGTCACCCCTGCCTTTCCAAGTTGAACGACCATGGAAATTACAGTATGCTCAGTCCATGGACAGTATGTGCTCCATGGCCAGTGCATCAGGAAAGTCTTCACAGTGCTTCACTTGTTCCACATTTTGTCATGTTACAGCCTTATTCAAAATGGATTAAATTATTTTTTCCTCCAAATTCTACACAGCACCCCATAATAGAGATTAAAAAGTTTGGTCTAAGGAGCTTGGAAAGAAAGTGACTTGCTTTTTCCAAGCTCATTAGACTACCATGAACTGGATGACTGAGAACCTTCATAGATATTAATTAGGTTTGCTTGAAATTCTTGGAAATTTATTACAAAGAAAAAACAAAAATATAACAGAAATATTCACAAACTTTGCTGTGACACTCAAAGTTGAGCTCAGGTGCTGTGGCAAATGCAGGTGAGTGGACATGATTTGGAAAGGCACACCCCTGTCTTTATAAGGTCCCACAGTTGACAGTGCATAACAGAGCACAAGCACAAGCCGAGACTGGACTGATCGAGGTACAGATCTCGTAAAGGGTAGAGAAAACATTTCTGCAGCACTGAAGGTCACAGTGATCACAGTGGCTTTCATCATCTGTGACTGAAAGGAGTTTGGAACCACCAGGAACCTTCCTGGCTTCCCTACCAACTTGAGTGATTGGGGTAGAACATCTTTAGTCAGGGAGGTGACAAAGAACCTGATGCTCAGTCTGACAGAGCTCCAGTAATGCTCTGTGGACAAGTTGTTGGGTTTGATTCAGCAATTTATAAAGACATGCTTGATGATAATCTGCTCCAGAGTGCTCTAGATTTCCAGACTGGGTCAAAGGTTCATCTTCCAACAGGAATAAAAGCCAAAAGCACACATCCAAGATAACAATGGAGTGGCTTCAGGACCACTCTATGAGTGTCCCAGCCAGAGCCCAGACTGAAAACCTCTGCAGAGATCTTAAAATGGCTTTACATTGACACTCCCCATCCAACCGAGATCACAGTCAGCTTAATAATTTATTGTTAAGTGTATTGTAAGTGCCTTATAACTTAGACAGTATGATTCTTACAAGCATGCTGGGTATTGTCAATAAAGTATTGTATAGAGATTTAAAACACTACTGTCACACCTCTGACCTCTCCTTTACATGGATTGTATTGAAAGACAGAATAACAGACAGAATTTTGAATTCTACAAACAATATTTTAAGTGGCCAAAAAAGACTGGATTGATTATGATGTAGAACACAAAGTAGGCTTAAAAATGCGGAGACATAAGGCCTCTTGCAAAACAGGTAATATCCCCTTTGTGCACACTGCTGACTACAGGCTATTTGCGGACTTATGCAAAGATATTAGCCATAAAAAAAACAACCCTTTTTTGGCTGATGATTACTTTTGGGCCCTCCTCCACTTTGTACTCTGGTAGCAATAAGTCTGAGTCCGACTCCTCTTCTACAACTATGAGTAAAGTCCTGCCTGCCCTACTTAGCTCTCTACTTTCCTGAATATTGATTTAGGTTGAGGTATTAGTAAGTCTTGATGTCCATTACAAAGGACACTGAATGAACATTTGGTCTTGAAAGAATTACAGTGATTGTGCATTTGAAATGCCTCTAACCGGAAGTTCAGAACATCATATTGAAGAAGCAGTTTGCAACTTAATCATTTAACCTCCTTTGTTTAAAAATGTTTCCTAAAATGAGGAAGCTGCAATAACACGTGACTCTGAAAACAAAGTCCATGTTGTCTGTTAGCAACACCCAGGATGTCGTCTTTACTTTACAGTACGATTCATTTATGTTGAATTGTGCTTTAGCTAGAAGTCTCAGACTCATGCTCCCCAAAGAGAGCAAAAATGAACTGTTGTGTCTTATCATTAATTACCGATGTTCACAATAACGTCTATTTTCATATAAATATGGTCCAGATGAGTTAATATTCATGTGACCGATACTGGGCGTGGCTTACAACGTCAACACTGATTGACGTGGTTGGCACGACCAGGAAGCCAGGAGTGACATCACTTTCCAGAAGTCCCCTTCAGGTTTGATCGGCGGAGAGACACAGCGAAGCAGAGGCAAGAAAAATAAAGGCGTTTGCTCATATCTGAAATTGAGGAGCGTTTGAGCTGACTTTTCAACCAAAAATTTTAAAGGTAAGACGGCATTTACCAGATTGTCGTGGCAAAGCCTTCCCAGTATTAACTGTTACATCCTGACTTCGTGTACCTTGCAAGCTAACGTCGTTACGGCTAGCTCTCTGCGTGCCTGCTGTTTATGTCGGAACAAAGGCGGTCTGCTTCTCGGCTCCTCCGCTGCTTTTCTCTTGATACACACACCTTTCAGTGTGTGCTCATTTCAGATATATTTTTCAACATCTTTATGATTGTTCAAAATGTACACGTCGTCTTAAAGCAGCTCATTAATATTTAATGGCTGTGCGGTAAGGGTAGCTAACGGTTATTCGCAACACTTAAGTGTCGTAAAACTTAATGATTGTCATATGATTTAAACGCAATTAAATGACCTCATTAAAGTCATAAAGACGCTTAGCTATAATTGGAGTATTATTTCTATGGCGAACCCGAAATTACTGACCAATCGTCAGAAAAATGCAGTTCCTGTGTTGTTATAGCGTTAAAACAACAGCTTAAAGCATAACGGTATACTGTCTTTCGTAAGTCCTGTAATGTAACGTGGTATAAATAAATAGGGCACATTAGCAAGGGTGTGGGCTTTTTTTTTTTTTTTTTTTTTCTTTTCTCTCCCTCT
>VUQR01035213.1:24652-39303 GCA_015108515.1 Hemichromis elongatus | reverse complement strand
ATTATTATTTTGATATTAGCATTTTATTAAATTAGCTTTTATTATTTTACATTTTAACCCTATCTTATTCTTTTCCAGTGTTTCCTCTGTGGGAGCCCTCTGCCCCGGAGGCGGTGGTCGGCTGTGGTGGCCTTGGTGCTTCCGGGTGCGCCCGGGTGGAGGTGGGGGGTCTCCGCCCTCCCTCCCCTGGGCGCCCTGTGCTGGTGCCTTGGCTGCTGATGTGGATCTGCTGCTGTCGGGGCAGATGGCTCCCCTGATGGCGTTTACCTTAACTTAGCCTGTCTGACTTCAGCCCAGCATGTTTTATTCTTTCCAACTAGTGTTTTTATGCGTGTGTTTGTGTGTCTGCATGTGTGCCGGAGCATGAGTGTTACATAGAGGTTTTATTATTTATTTCTGGGGATGGGAGGGAATGTGGGCATGTGGGGCTTTTTAACTTTTTAACTTGTAAAGCACTTTGAGTTGCATTTTATGTATGATTAAGTGCTATATAAATAAAGTTTGATTTGATTTGATTTGATAAAGGTGTTTCTACAAGCTACTGTTTTTCACAGGACTGCACATCCGTAGTTTGGATTTATATAATTTTAGAGCACTGTGTGGCTTATAACAGGTTTGATTGCTGAGGTTATAACCCTTGTTTTTCTTGGTGTTCTCCCCACAGGTTTGGAATCCTGGAACGCTGTAAGGAGCTGGTGGAAGCCGGATATGACGTCAGGCAGCCTGACAAAGAGAACGTCACTCTGCTGCACTGGGCTGCTATCAACAATCGCTTAGAGCTGGTCAAGTAAGTTCTTTAGATCTCACCTCAGTGTAACAAGGACAACCCAAAGGAAGAAATCGAAATCTGTTTTGTGAACAAATCTGCTGCAGATGACCTATCACAACACTCCAAATACAGTGCATTTTGGATATTTAGTACGTCAACATCTCTGTGATTACAGGGGGGTGAAATTTTTTTTCTTCTAGAATTTTTTTAGAATCAATACATACAAAATACTACACCTGTGAGAAATGATCAGTTTGCATTTTTTCTATAACCAACGCAGGCTTGCATGTCATTCACAAACTTTCTTTTGCCACTTAAGTTTATGAATAATAAAGCAAATAATAAACATAAATAAATAAATAGGTAAACACAAACTGGAAACCAGGCAGAGAAATAAATGAAAACAAATAAGAAAACCCCACAAAATATTTTGAAGTATGATCTTTACATCTGTTCTCTTTTGTTTTCTAACAGGTATTATATTTCCAAAGGGGCAATAGTAGACCAGCTGGGGGGAGACCTGAACTCTACTCCACTTCACTGGGCCATAAGGTGAATATATGACTGTGCCCAATAGAATTGGGTTGGGCTGCTTTGCTTTGTTTTGCCTATGTTTACATAGAAATTGATTTAAAGTGTGAATGTATTTAATGTTGTAACTTGTGCTACTGCTCTGTCTGTCTTGGCCAGGTCTCCCTTGCAAAAGAGATCTTGTATCTCAATGGGACTAACATAAATAAAAATAAAAAATAAATATGTATTATTTTACTTTAGTCTTGGTTTACCAGCAACCACTGGTTAAAGTTTACCTGCATTAGAAGAGATTATGCACTTTGGCAGTGTGTCCTTAGTGAGGCTGTTTTACAACTAGTCTGCTGTGTTTTAAGACTTGTCCATTATTATGTTTTTGTTTGAATAACCAGGCAGGGCCACCTCCCCATGGTAATCCAGCTAATGAGATATGGAGCAGACCCCTCTGTTGCAGATGGAGAGGGCTACAGGGCTCTCCACCTCGCTATTCTGTTCCAGCACATGGCAATAGCAGCTTATCTAATAGCTAAGGGACAGGTCAGACGTACACATCACTATATACCTCGCTCTTTCTCTCTGCAACACTTTCCTGTGTTTTCATTCTTTTTCTGATTGCGCAAGTTGTGGTTTTGTTTCTGAATTTCTTCATTGCCTCCAGGAAGTCGACGGGCCCGACTGCAATGGACAGACGCCGCTAATGTTAGCAGCACAGAAGATTATCGGGTAAACACCTCTTTCTCTTTTTTAACCCCAGTGGTTTGATTGCTTGTCTTGATAAAAAATAAAGTATAGTATGTTAGCATAATCTATTTTTCAGATTCCTCTCAGTATTCTGATAGCATCCAAATGTGCTATAAAAAGTGAGAGCTTTTCTTTCTGTTACAGACCTGAGCCAACAAACTTTTTAATAAAAAATAATGCCTCTGTGAGCGCTGTGGACAAAGTCAACAGGAACACTCCACTGCACTGTGCCGTGCTTGCAGGAAATGTAGATGCTGCCCACATCCTGCTGGAGGCTGGGGCCAGTGTGGAAGTAGAAAACATTAACGTGAGCTCCAATTAACTCAAACACACTTTTTTTTAGCAATGTTGTGAGTGTATAATGTTGGAATACGTAAATGGAATATTAATTTTATTACCTCCTTAGCTGTAAAGGCTGAATAGTTATTGTCGTCATCCCGTCGGTCAGGCAGGCGAACGGTCAGGTGGGCGGCGCGAATACTCAAGTTTGTGAAAGTGAGAACGAGGCGATGTAGGATTCAAATTGATCCCATAGTCGCAGCTACTCTCAATCCAGTTAAGTCAATGTTCTGAGGTCAAGTTTTCTAAAAAAAACTTGTGAATGTGATAACTCGAGAACGGGGCGATGAAGGATTTTGAACTGGATACTCTAGGTGTATCTACTAGGAGCGCACTGTTTTGTTTTTCATTTGAATCTGTTTGCTTTATCCCTGCATGAGCACTCTGTTCACTAATAAGTAAGCCATCTTAGTAGATCGGACCAAGTACATGTACATACTGCTTTCACCATGATTCAGCTCTAAATGTTTTTATATGAAATAATGACTAGGCATGTAAAATATTAGTACGTGCCAAAAAAAGGGCCTTATTCCCCCGGGCCAGGGACCGGTACTGGTCCGTGAGTCGTTTGGTACCAGGCCGTGAGAGTTGAGACTTGGGTGTGAAATTCATGGTTTTCAGGGTTTTTATTGGTTTTTATTGGTTTTTATCGTTAACTCTGTTTCCCTGGGTTTTTCCCGTGTCTTATGAATAAATGTTCTGTTTGTTTCGGTACCGGTACTGGTTTTATTTTGTTGTATTTATCCGCGACACCTTAAAGGCCGGTCCGTGAAAAATTGTTGGACATAAACCGGTCCGTAGCGCAAAAAAGGTCGGGGACCGCAGCCATAAAGTGTTAATGCCCACTATAGTGGGGTCTGAGTTGCTCAGCTCACCAACAATCCACAGTATTCCTCACTCCATGTCTCTCAACACCTTTAAATGCATGTGCAGACTGATAATAAACAAGCTGTTTCTTTTTATTCATTTACTACAATAGAAGTTTTGTCTTTGGTGCCCTTAAACTTGATTTTAACACATACAGTGAAACGGGCGCTGCATGATATATGCATGAAAGTTTTGCACTGTGTTTATGTACTTGGTGTAAGCAGTCAATTATAAGAACCACAATTATACCCACTTTTGAACTGGATCAGTGACTCATGATGTTCTTAATGGTTCATCTTCAGGGTCACACACCCATCGACTTGGCTCACCAAGTGCACAGCCCGTTGCTCATGCACATGCTCAATCAGATCAAACAGGAGAGGCTTCGCTCCAACTCTCGCTGTGTGCGAGTTGTGAACAGATACAGGGTACGTTTGTCTCAAATAACGCATCCTGGCCACACATGACTAACAGTCTACAGTGATTTTTCTAAAGGAATCCTGTCCCTATATTTTCCAGGCGTTTCTGCAGTTTTTGCTCTGCACAGCTTTGTTTGGAGGTGTTGGTGCCATAGTGGATATGGACTCAGAATCCTGGTTACTCAAAGCGATCTTGTTGGCCTGTGTGATAGGTGTGATTAATTTGGCTACAAGGTGAGGATGCATTTCCACTGAACCACAAATGTACTATACTGTTATAAAAATTTAGTAATGAAATTTTCCATGAAACAGGAATTTCCCAGGCCCAGACTTTCAGTCCAACCTACAAGCTTCGAGTCTCATGGCTTCAATCTTCTGGATGATTGTCACCTGGTTCCTCTGGTTCCTGCCAGATATCCTATGAAAAAATGAAACCACACCCTCAATCATTTCCGTTGGGAGAAGCAAGTCAGTATCAGATGAAAAACCTAAGCAGGGCTCATGAATGCAGTTGATGGATAATACTTTTACACCGTAAGATTCTCTGAGGGTGTGTTTTGTTTCTTTTCTCTCTGTTGTATGAGCGATGTGTAGTTGTATCATTAGTAAACAGGAAAACAACTCTGTCATTGGAGGCCAGTAAATTAGGCAACTGAGAAATTATTTCATATTCTGAGGACAAACTGAACAGAGACGTTCTTAACTTGAAACTCCACATCAGCCTAGTGCCACAGTACAGGTACTGTTCACTCTGAATGCCACGGCTCTACTCTACTACTACCTCCGCACCTGCAGGACAGACCCCGGCTTTATCAGAGCAACTGAAGAGGAGAAGAAAATGGTGAGAACGACAGAGTTCAGAAGCCAAATAATGCAATTTTCCATGTAAATGTTTTACACAGAGCTGAGCTACATTTTGTTCCTCTGTGTTGTCAGAATGTGTTGGTGTTGGCTGAAGCTGGCTGTCTGGACCCCAGGATTTTGTGCACCTCTTGTATGGTAAGGCCACTAACCTGCAAAAACCCAGTTTTTTGTTGTTGTTTTTTTTAAATAAAACTGTCAACCAATACTATTTTTACCATGTGGTTTTACAGATAAAGAAGCCAATGAGAGCCAATCACTGCTTCAGCTGCGATGCCTGTGTGGCTAAGCACGACCACCACTCTATCTGGACCAACAGCTGCATCGGTAACACACGCCTACTTGTAACGTTTAGATTATGCAACAGCAGGTAGAACTGTCAAACATGAACACAGTGCCGAACATGTCATGTGTTATTTCAGAGGTCTCGCATATATAACTTAAGGGATGCATTAAAAAAATTATAAAATATTTTCCCTGAAGATAAACTGCTCTGATCTCTATTCATTCAAATTATTGAGTATAATACTTTCCCATAAATGTCCAGTGACTGGATTTTTGATGCTCGCCTTTATAGATTTAGATGTATTTGCATCTTTTAAGTTGATCTGATTATTTCCTTTTCCCCAGGTGCGAGGAACCATCACTACTTCCTCCTCTTTCTGTTCTCCCTCGTGCTGATGGGAGCCTGGATGTTGTACGGCTGTCTCATGTGTGAGTTCTGCAACAGCTAATGTAGCCACGCCATCTGACACACTTTGACCTTTACCCTGGATGAACATGTCTGTGCATGTTTCTTTCAGACTGGTCCACTCATTGTGTGCTGCAATACCAGGAGCAGGGCCTGTGGGGTGTCTGCTCTGGCGTGGTAGGGTGCTCTCCCTGGCTGCTCTGCATCTTCGTCCTGGTCGTCTATCATACCAGTTGGTCTACTTTGATCCTGCTGCTGCAGCTCTACCAGGTGACTGTTTGGAGTTTCTTAATGTGTTTCTAACATTCTGTATATCATATGGATAGCATTCTCGGTCAGACAGGTGACAGAGAACAGATATGAAACAGATGACAAATATACATAAAATACATACTTTGTTTTCTGTAAACTTTTCAAAGTAGATAATTAGTTGGCAGAATTCAACTCAACTTACTACAAATGTCTCTGTTTTTGGAGAAACCAGAGAAAATTCAAGGCTTTCACATTTAGTATTAGTTTGATCGTTTTAAAATGTTATTGGAAATATTCAGATTTGACCTTCACAAAAGTCTTTAATTTTACACCAAACTTCATTTAAAGTGGTGATAGAAGCCGAACCTGTCAAACCAGTGCCTCTGGTTTTGTAAACTGCTTGTTTTCCTTTCTTTTTTCCTTTTTTTTTTTCTTGCTTTAACAAACAACATACCTTATTGTTTGTGTGCGTGTGTGTGGGAGATCAGATTGCATTCCTGGGACTGACGACAGTAGAGCGAACAAATCTAACACATCACCAGAGGAAACTCCGGCAGCCTGTCTCTCTGAGACAGAATCCATTCAAGTGAGTTGCGTGTAGTGCTTCTTATCTTTATGGTATGACTTATTACCTGATATTTACAAGTTGTGTTTGCTTAATTGTATGTAGCATCCAGACTGTGTCAGAATTTCAATCTTTGTACATTTTTCCTGCTATTAGATAAGTTCATGTCTCGAGCTAACAGTTCTGTTATAATTGTAATGCTATGGGCTCTTTAGGATTTACTGTCAATAAGCTTAATTTTAATAGTAGAGAGGACATTTCAAATCCAAACTGGGAATTGAAATCATGTTTACGTTTCAATTTTAGCTTGGAAAACAGACGATACCTTTTGTTTGTTTTTGGTTTTTTTACTTCAACTCCATTTTGAACTCCTACATTATGGTGTAGGGCAGCTGAGTCACTTTTCTCTGATTGTGTGTTCGTAGTTTGGGCCTGGTGAGGAACCTGGTGTCATTTTTCCAGCTGCGCTGTTGCGGACTCTTCAAACCCGTCATCATCGACTGGACGCAGCAGTTCCAACCTGGCCACCAGCATGTGTTCGGACATACCGACATGGTCTGACTCCCTCCTCCATGCTCGGGGTCAAGGGTCAGACTCTGGACCAAAAGCACAGACTGCATCTATTTATTGTTTTTTAATGTGGTGGCTCCTTGTGGAAAGAGACTTCAATACTCTGAATTCGGAAAACACAACGAAACATGTAGATATTTGATTCAGTTGCTGTTTGTACAGACTGCTGCTGCCTTATACTTGACCAATGTAAGTAAAGGGAAAATAACAGAACCTTTTGAGGCCTGAATTATGATTGAGGTTTTGTCCTGTTTTTATGAACACATTGAAACTATTTTTACTATCTGTTAAGAAAAAAGATTTACCTTTGTATGTGTGAAAAATTGGTTTTATGACTTTTGTAAAAATTGCATGCATTTAATACAAATGACCACTATAAAAATTCAATAAAACAATGTTGTGCCTGTCGTTTTAACTCGTCCTGATTGGATGTGGGGCTCTGAGTACAGCAGGGGACGATGAACAAAACAAAGAAACAACAAAAAAAGAAAAAACAGGTCAATACTACCAGGGTTTTGTGAAGAAAAATTAAAACACATCAGTCACATTTAAATCAGAATTTTCTAAGGTGCTTTATTTATTTTTTTTAACGATATAGATAAATACATATAAACTACTTTTTTGTTCTGAGCCAAAAATCTTTTTTTGCTCCAAATCATTTGTTTCAGTTTTGGGTTTTTTGCTTAGTGTAATGTAATTGAAGGGGATATCCTCAACATGTTTTCCACAAGCCCACAGCTCTGACTTTACATGCTGTTTAAGTGGTTACCTTGTAGTTTTGTTTTTACAGTGCAGATTTTCTATATACTATTCTATTTTTAAAACTCACAAAAGACTACCTGCTTAGCAACAAAGGGCAGGAAGAAGATGAACCAGTGATCATGGACAATTTACTATAATAGTTTCTTACTGTAGCTGACATTTTAAGTATGTGTTTAAATGTCTAAGCATTTAGAGTATGTAAATATATTTACTTTTTAATGAACTTATTTTGAAATTATTAGTCCTCCTTTTTTCAAAGATCACAAGTATGAATATCTGCAACAGTCTTAAACTCTGAGCACTATCAGCTAGTTTCCAGACATGAATTAATCCTCATCATAGACTTTTAAAAAAAAAGAGTCTCTGGGAAATAATGTTTAAATGATTATGTCTTGGAGACTTCTCACATTTACTGCAGGTTACAGTACACTCTGTCAAAATTACACATAATGAACAAGACCCATAGTTTGGAGCCACTTTTATCTGATGAATGTTTTTTCTGTGTGTCGCCAGCTCCGTTAATTCAATAATGCGAGATAGCCGCTGAAATGTTGGTTCAACGAGTCATCCAGTGTCGCTCTGCATGGCTGCCCTCACATAATTGTCTGGAAATATTAACTCATTGCATTTGTTAATCGCTTGCTGATTTCTAATTAGGGGGCGCACAGAATTATGAATGCAAATAAGACACGAGATGTCTTTGCAACAATAACAGGGGGAGGAAACACATTCAGGAAGGTTTGTTTTGCAGCTGTAATCATCAAAACTTTAATATGTAACAAAAACAACAGAAAGCTGTTAAGTGCTTGTTGTTAGGATTTTTTATTTATATATATAAACCGCATTAAAACCTATTTTATTTCTGCACTGAACCATCACAAAAACACTCTATCCAATTTTCAAAATAACTGTGAATCTACAGCATTGTAAAGGTGAGGGCCTGTCTCCCCTGAAAAGGCTGCGGCGTGATGAGTGGGAGGCTTATTAAAAGCATGTTTTTACTGTCGTTCCTCCAGCATTGCAGCGTTCCCCAGTCCAAATCCTTTGGGGCCAAAGTTTTTGGCATAGCAAACTGTAGAGTAAAAAAATTGACTGAGTTAATAATTAACATTTTAGACGTAAATTTCAAATAGGACCTGTGTGAGGTCTTCACTGTGTGCTGTTCTGCATTATTCCTGTAGTTCTGGCTAAATGTGCTTTTAAATTGCAATGAAGATACTCAAGAAGCACCTTTACAATGTGTTTGTGTTTGTGTTTGTGTGTGTGTGTGTACCTTTGCAGTACAGCTCTCCATCCTTATCTGTCACCGTGGTTGACTCCAGGCTTTTACCACACAGGACGCAGCGGAAGCAGGTTTTATGCCAAGGCTAAAAACACACACATTTGTGATTATTATTAGCAAAGTGCAACAAGGTTTACTACATGATATCACTCCAAGTGTAGGACATCAGGTGGCTCAAATCATGACATCATGAATCAAGTTTTTTTTAAAACTAAATTTGGTCTTATAATCCAAAGCATATGCATAGAAACTAGATAGATGTACATATACATAAAAACATTTTTTAGCATAGGAAACCTAACTCTTAATACTTCCCATTAGAAAAGCCATGTTGTAAACACTGTAACAAGTCAGCAATAGACTAGCCACTTATCCAGCTTGCAATCCGCCTCTCATTCCAGGACAGCTGGGATAGGTTCCAGGACCTCAGGACCCCACCCCCACCCAACCCTTAATTGGATAAGCAGTTAATAAGAAGACGAAAGAAGATCATCATTATATTATTCAGCATGTGGCTGAAAAATATGTGCTAAGCCTTTATCATAAAGTGTCCCAAATAGTCCAGAATGATTGGGTTTTTTTTTGTTATTTTCTCTTTCTTTTTTGGTGTACTCAATATTAAGCAATAAAAACACTTCATCTAGAGATACGAGGTGTGAATTCAAATTGCTGTTTTTCTTATCGGGCAAAAGCAAGTCACATTGAATTTAAGACATACTATAGATGCACACAAAAAAAATAACAGGATGGTCCTTACCTTCCCTGCTCCCATCACCTTCTCCGCTGCATAGACTGCTTTGGAGCATCGAGGGCAGCGATCTGAACCTCCGAACTTCTGGGAAAATTTATTGGAGGTGGAATTTGAGGAGGCTGGTCGAGGTTTGGAGCTAGAAATGAAAAAAAATGTGTGGTGTTATCTTTGGTCAAAGGTTTTCTTTTACAAATGTTTCTCTTTAAGGTTATTTGCCTCTGCACCACTCTGTGTCAGTCATGGTTAAGGTTATTGGGTGATCTGTCTATATCTGTCATGAACACTTACTCATGAGGCTGAGGACCTGCGTCCTGTCCAGGAGGATCCGAGCTCAGAGCTCCAGCTCCTTGCCCGTATCCGTATCCTTTCGGTCCATACTTCTTGCCATAACAGGACTTGCAGTAAATCTCAGACTCATGCGCTGCAACTGTTGTACTGTCCAGCCCCTTTCTGCAGCTCACTAGTGTGAAGGAAGCACAAACATTAAGTACCATACTACCCATGAGACTGGGTGAGATGTTTGCAGTAGAATGTCATGATGGTATAATGGAGGTTAAATAAAGTGCCCACCTAGCTAGTTTTATCAGTCAGCAGTAACATTACAGCAGATGGGTAAGCTTTTCACAGAGGCCTTTCTGAGCTCCCAGTGAAACAATCTAGCAGTCACATGGGCTCCTAACCAGCTGGAGAGTGTTTGTTTTAGTGCAGGGAACAGTAAACTGGGAAAGTAAACTGCCACTGTGGGATTCAGTTAAGCACTTGTGGCTGTATGAAGTCAACAAGTGAAACCAAACAGAAGCAGGGTGGACGAACAGAAGAAGCTTTTCAGGCAGGTCATTGAACACAGAGAAGATACAGAGGGACTGCTGGTCTGTGGTGGAAGTAAATAGCAATGATGCAGGCCCAAATCATGGGATAGAGAAAAACAGCTCTGTTATGTTATGTATAAATTACTTCTATCACATATCTGCGTGATTCTCCAGCTACACCATGACACTCTCTGCTGGAGCACAGCGGGTCTGCTTACTGCAGATGAAGCAGGTCTTGTGGAAGCTCCTTGCATTACACTGGATCTCCTCTGCATGGTAAACTGTCTTCTCACAGGCTGCACATTTGGCTCCTCCTCCCCAGTTTGGCATCTTCATGAATATATCAAAATAAATAAATAAAGAAGTTCAAACAATCTATTGATCCGTTGTCTTGTTTTCCAAGCTAGAATTGAAACGTAAACATGATTTCAATTCCCAGTTTGGATTTGAAATGTCCTCTCTACTATTAAAATTAAGCTTAAACCCTTCCTTTATGATAAAGCTAGAGCTGGATCAGGTGACCCTGAATCCTCCTGTAGTTACCCTGCATTAGGCCTAGGCTTCCTATGATGCACTTAGCATTTTTTCTTCCCTCACTCTTTTCACTCAATATGTGTTTATACACCACTCTGCATTTAATCATTAGTTATTCATCTCTGGCTCTCATCTACAGTTTGTCTTTTTTCAGTTCAGTTGAATTCAGTTGTATTTATACAGCCCCAAATCACAACAACAGTCACCTCAAGGTGCTTTTTTCTGTCTTACTTCCTTCACCCCAAACTGGTCTCAGCAGATGGCCGCTCCTTCCTGGTTCTGTTGGAGCTGTCTTCCTGTTAAAAGGGAGTTGTTTCTTCCCACTGTTGGCAAGTGCTTACTCATTTTTGGTGTTTTCTCTGTATTATTGTTGGATCATAACCTCACAATATAAAAATGAGGTGACTATCATTGTGATTTGGTACTACATAAAGAAAAACTGAACTGAATTGGATTTTTCATGATTACGTACATGTTTAGAATACTGGAAATCAAGTCACTCCTTACATTAACACTGATTTCATTGCAGGATATTCAACTTTAAGAGGCACCTAACTTATCTACATTTATAAAATTTTAAAGCGGATACTATGCTCATTTTAAAAAAGGTTAAAAATCATCTCCTCACCTAAACAAACAAAAAAAATATCAGTGCTTTCTAATGTGGTTGTGTCTATAATCTCTATGTGTACTACATTCCCGCATGTAAATACACATCGTCAGGGTTACCAAGATTTTCTTCCCAGCTCTGATATTTTCTGTCTGACTGCGATGTGTCAGTTTTTAACTCTATCATCCATTTACTCAGGAGTGGCAGCACTCATATCAAAGGCTGCCCATCACCTCACAGCATTGGTATGTGATATTCCAGGAACAGGGGCTTTACTGTGCTATCGGACAGACAAAAGCTGAGCTGTCTCTCCCTCAAACGACACTGAAAACATCTAAATATTGCTGAGGATGATCCTAAATTTCACGGGAAAGTGCTGCCAGCCACTTGTGGCTGTGTAAAACAAATGCGTCAATGTAAATAGAGTTCTAGCAAGAAAAATAAAACTAAGTAAAAGTACTATCGAGTACTTTACTTTACTACTACTGGAGTAACTACTCAAACCCCGTAAGGGAGCTTTAATACAAAAGGAAGCGGGTCCTTACCTTGACTCCAAGCTTGCTTCTGTGGCTGACTGGTGATGAGCACTGGTCTGTTTAAATACTGTCCATCTCACCATAACCACAGTCCCTGCTGACGCTTCAATGAAAGTATCCTCCTAAAATAACTTGTGACTGAGCAGAGCCCTCTGACCCTTCATTACAAGCTGAAAGAGGCCTGAACATCAGCCACTCAGACATTTGCTCTGCCCTCAGACAGAGAGTGCGGGAAACTCTGACCACCAGCAAAGAGGCATTACAGGATTACATGCATTTAAATGTAACTACTAGTTGCACAACTGATGGTGAACACATGGCTGAGCTGCAGTAGTGACCTGGTGATCTTCACATCTAGTTGTAGGGTCGTAGGGTGTCGTGTGATTGTTGGTTTCTTTCTAATATTTAGGGTCTTCACCTTAAAATATAAAGCGCCTTGTGGCAACTGTTATTGTGAATTTGTGCCATATAAATGAAACTGAATTGAACTGAATAGCAGGACAAATGTCAAAGATTGGTCCCAAGCTTCCTACAAGGGAAAGTAAACACAGCCTGTCACAGACGTTTGAATCACGTCAGATCTCTTTACTTATTCTACTGAAGGGAAGTGAAACTGTAATGGTAATATATCCCGCTCACACTTAAGCTCAAGAGACAAGGCTTCGAGGACTGTCTCCAATCAGCTGCTCAGCCATCAAGAGATAAGAGGCTAAAAATATCTCATGAACAAGTAGCAAATAGACATACAAAATTAAACAGAATAGAATAGAGTATTTACTGGCCAAAAAGTAAACAAAATCACTATGAATAAAACACAGCAGATTCATGTAAAGTGGCTTAATGAGTTTAACATTTCTATGTTATTACATTCTGTTCATTCAAATTTAATTTCAGAGGCTCTGGTGAGAAATTAAAGAAAACAAAGTGTAGAGCAAACAGTACAGCTTCAAGACTGAGTAACCAAGACCATATACTGGAAGTCAATGGGAGGGACAGAACACTCACTGGTTCTTTTGATTATGGTAATACAGAGTTAATGTATATAATTTATCTATCCAAAATCTGCGCATCTGTTAATTATTTCTTTGAAATCATTTTATTTTTTAATACTTAAACCCTTCTGTGAGCCCCCTTGTGTCTTTTGGGTGGGGGCCTCAAAATCCCAGGAGACACTGTTCCTATTGGGATACAAAGGTTTCATCTTAGGATAAAGGTTAGATCAGTTCTGTGGATCCTTCAAACTATTAAAGCAGAAAATCCAGAAATTATGTGCTAGTCCTGTTTCTCATTTTTAAAAATAGTTTTAGATCTACCTGTGCTCTTGGAAACAGTGGGAAGGAAAAACATTTAACCTCTAGCAGAACCAGGCTCAGGAAGGAGCAGCCATCTGCCACAAACGGTTGGGGATGAAGGGAAGGAGACAGGAAATGCAATGGGATCTCTAAGTTAGAGACATTAACCAACAGAATCAAACCACTAGTTAAAATTTGAAATGGATTTGAGCTTTAACACTCAGAGAGCCTTCTTCCATCTTTCAATATCATCATAATACAGCCCCTCCTGACTAACTGACTGAATCTCAAAAACTCATTCATGCATTATTTCCCAACAGACCTTTGGTTGGACTTTCCAAAAAATATAAGACCATCATTAGGTTGTGACTCTTTTTATTTTATGTCTGTGAAGGCCTTATGTGTCTATGAGATATTAGGCTGTACATTTTTTTTTTATATTTAAACCAAATTGAATTACCAGAACATTAAGCTACAGTTTTTTTTTGTTGTTTTTTTTCCAAATTAGTATGAATTACTGTTAAACTGGTACTGACAGGATTTAGTGACAGTCTAACACTCCTGCATTTTAGTCATAAACGGTGTCGAACTGGAGACAGCCTGAGCTAGTGACACAAGATTAACAAAAAAACAAAGCCATTAGGATTAATCCTGGAAACGAAGACAATAAATCAAATGATTAAAATTGTCAACAAATATCCACTAAAATGTGTTAATCTCAGGAGATATATAAAGGGCTTTTTTTTTATAACTACTATTTTCTGGCATTTTATAGCCTATAAAAATTACACAGGAGATTATAGCAAGGGTCTCTCACCAAAAAAGGGAAAAAAGACAGAAAAAAAGGGGATGCTTTTTTTTTCTTTTTTTTTTACAAAATACATATTTAAAATTTATTAAGCATTTTACATTTAGCAGGACATCAGAAACAAGTGTAATTGTCTTATAAATTAAACTCACAATTTCTCATTTGTCTTAGGATGTCTTACAAATATTCACAGATTCTCAGCAATTCCATTCAAGGGGTAACAGTTAACATGTACATGCTGTATGTGCAAAAGTGATCTCGCTCGGTTTTACTCGAGTGCTGGTGTCATTTTACTAGTACCGGCAAATTGAAAAAGGGAATAAAAATATCATTCATATTAGCAGAAATGGAAAAACACAATTATTCTTCCAAATCCTCCCCATGCCATTCGATTCCTGGAAACCTGACCACATGAGCATCACAATGAGCATGACAGTAGTGTTGATGAATATCGGGATAAACCTGTTTTTAAAAAAATCTAATTTTAATACGCCCACTGGGGCACAGCCAAAGTCTACACAGCAGCTTTTAACAAAAAAAAAAAAAAAGCAGAATGAAGGCAGTGAAGCTGCTGTGAAATAATGTTAAGAGGTAATGAATACTGTGAAAATGCTATAAACAGGTTAAAAAAAGGGGGGGAGGAAAAAAAAAAAACCCCACCA
>VUQR01035213.1:10516-24632 GCA_015108515.1 Hemichromis elongatus | reverse complement strand
GTTTTGCTTCTTTTTTTAATAGTTTTTTTTTTAATCATTTTTATTTTTTTTTTTTGTTTTTTTTTAAAATAATAATTTTAAAAAAAAAAAACAGCTTTAAAAAAAAAAAAAAAAAAAAAAAAAAGCAGAATGAAGGCAGTGAAGCTGCTGTGAAATAATGTTAAGAGGTAATGAATACTGTGAAAATGCTATAAACAGGTTAAAAAAAGGGGGGGAGGAAAAAAAAGACACCCATCCACCCACAACATAAACAACACCCACACACACAAATATGTCCTCTGAGATCCTTTAGGTCCCTCAGGAATCGTCAGTGGTAACGTCCAGCTTTCTCTGAGGGATGTTTACAGTTTTGGTGGATGACTGCCCGGCGCTATTTACTACAGCAGCCAAAGGCGAGAGGGGGACCGGTGTGTGAAAGAAGCTGTGCTGGGGTACCCCGCTCCCTTTAGGGGTGGTCATCAGGGGCTAGAAAACAGACAATAATTTAGTTAGACTAAAAATTTCTCAACCAAATTAGTAGTGAAAAAATGTTTTAAAAACAAAAACAAGAAGCATCTTTTCATCACAGAATCTTTGACTCTATTAGACTAAAATACCACAGGCCTCACAGTCTTCTAACAGCAAAACAGCTGATGACATGCCTGTAAATCCATGCGTGCTGTGAAATCTGAAAGCAGAACCGATCAACTCTGGTTTAGAGCCACACATTGTTCATTTTTACCTGCTGTACACTGATCAGGGCCACTTGATGTGGGGATACAGTCTGCTGAATGGGTACAGGGGACAGAGGTTTGATGAACACCATGGCCCTCTGCTGCAGAGTCAGGGGGCTCGGCAATGGACTGGCCAGGGTGTTGGCACGCTCTGGAGTCTGAGGTGTAGCAAATGCGTTTCCTGGGCTGGAGCTGGAGATCAGTCCGAGGTTCTGCAGGGTGAAGTTTAAGATGGCAGGACTGGGACTGTTGAGGCGGTGGGCCTGCTGTGTGGCCTGCGGAGAGGCTGCGTTAGTGGGTCTTTGAAGCCTAAGGTTGGTGGGCGTAATCTCCTGGGCTGGGGCAGGTCTGGAGCCTGTAGACAAAGTAAAAGAAGTCCATTCTGTTGTTTGGATGTCATGTGTGCAATCCTTACTGTGCTGCATACAATGATAATTGGAAACCTGATATTTTCTAGACAATTTAATTATAAAATCTATGTAAAATGGGAGCTAAGGCAGGATGTTTAATAAGATATTTACCTGCATTTGGTGTTTGGTAGATGTTGGGAGGTGAGGTCTTGTTGCTTTCTGCTCCTGAACTTTGAACTTCCTTGTAGCTGATGAGGGACTGCTGGGAGATTGGGATCAAGTACCCAGCTGGGACTAAAGTCTGGATAGGTAGAGTAGAATAAAAGAAAATCAACGAATGAAGACCTGCTAACGGATTATCCTCTGGTGGTTGAAGTTCTTTTAACACTTTTACCTCAGCGTGAAGCTGTCCGGGTGTGAGGGGCACAGCCCTGACCGGTGTTAATCCTGCCTCCCTGTCAGAGTTTGCCATCTTCTCCTCTCTGTCCAGGAGGAGTTCCAAGCTCTGCTCTAATGTCTGATTGGCTACAGCTCCGCCGGGGGTGTTGACAAACTCTGGGTCCAGGTGGAGGGCACGAGGAGAGGGCCGACTGCTGAGCTGACCGACACGACGGGCCTTCAGGCGGGCCTGCAGGATCTCACAGAGCTTTGGAGAGGTGTCCTAGAAGGTGAACAAACACAGGGGCTGAGATATGTACAGTGTGAGGTGATAAAGTTACATAGTACTACCAGATTATTACATAAATGCCACATTTAGATTTTCTCACCTTAAAGGTGGGGTCAGATCTCTTAGCTTTAGAGGGGCTGCTCTCAGATGCCGAGTCTGAACGCAGCCTTTTGACCCCCAGGGGACTGACATCGGCAGTTGTGTGGCTCTTAGCTGCCGACTGGCCATTCGGGCTCTGCCCAGTCTTATCTTCAAAAGTCATAGAGCGCACTGCCAGGCTAGTTGGCTGTGGCCTGGCCAAAGGGTTTGACCTGAGTGAAGAAGGGTTCAAATACACAGCGTAGGGCCCACTCCCTCGCTGCTGAGGTAACAGTACAGGGATCAGGGGCGAACACTGCGCGGGGATGTAGGCAACAGACCCTGGCTGTGTTGCCAACAGGGCGTGTGGGATCGAGTTGGCAGTAGTGTTGACTGCAGAATCCTGAGTTGGAGGTTGGAACGGTGTCTGAGGTGGTTCCACTGAAGTAGGAGTGGGAAGCTGTAACACGTAACCTGCGTTTGGCTCTGCGGCAGCAGGCTTTAGGCCTTCATCTCCAGTCCTGGAACACAAGCAGGAGAATCATCTAACGAGGACCTCTTATGCTCTTTTTAAAAGCGGATGCTCATATTGAAACAAAATAAAACGTAAAATAATGGGGTATGTTTTTGCACATGCAAGCAATCTCTGTGGGTTAAAAACCAAATAAGGTCAATCATACAGAGCTACTACTGAAGATTTAGGACTTAGTATGAGTGGCAGACTCAATGGAACTAAACTTACGCTGACTCCTGGTCGAGTTCAATCTTACAAATAGCAGCAAGCTGGGCCATTTTGTTTGGAAAGTCACTGTTCACTGAGGAATCACCTGAAGACAGAAGAGTTAAAAAAAATAAAATAATCAACATCTGTGAAGCTTCATCACATCATAATAATATGCTGGAGAAGCAACCTTAAAAAAAAAAAAAAGTCTTCTGTGCTTACTCTTGACAGGACTGCTGGGGGCCGAGTTGATCTTGCGTCGATCGTCCTGAATGCTCTTGGCGAGCTTTATGAGGGACGGGTGACGAGTGAAGCCTCGCTTGGTCCCCGGCGACGAGAAGAGATTTTTAGCACAGTTGTCGACGGACACACGTGGTTCGAGTACACCTTTCTTCTGGGGTGGGCATTCAGATGAGGTGTTCTCCGAGTCTAAAGGAAGAGTTAGGTGCTCAGAAAACACGAACGCCACGACTACACCTCCTTATAACTGAGTGACAAATATTCAGGGAGTTCTGGTGATACCTTTGACTTGTGGGAACTCGTCAGGGCCGACCCACTCGAACGCCGGTTTCCTTCCCCTCTCTTCTGTCACGTGAACTTTGTCAATGAGCTTAAGGCTTCGTAGCACATTAGCTATGTCGTACAGCCTCCGCACTTTGGCTGCAAACACACAGGCGAACAGAGTTAATATTGACTGCTAGTGAAGACAAAACAGGAAATATGCATCATCAACATTTAAAACTTCATTAGATGCCTTTACCCCCATCTCAATCATAAAAGTCATAGTATCTTTATTCACGTTATACCGGGAGTGTCAAACATAAGGAACTGCGTAGGACTTCAATCTTGCTCGATTGGACAGCTTTATAAACGAGTTTCACCGGTCTGGTCCACCTAAACTTAGAGTGAGTTATACGTGGCCCACATTGTAAAATGAGTTTGACATCCTTACACTAATCCTTATTTGGATTCGGTACTCACTCTTGAACTTGTTCTTGTCTTGATCTGCTGCTTGGTCCTCTCCAATCAGGATCTTAGCAGCCACGTCCAGACTGACCACACGAGGATTAGATACCAGAAAGAGCATGACAAACTTTTGGCTCATCACACGCAGAGATTTGTCTTTCCTACTGTTGACAGAGGCTGGACAAGACATAGGACAATAAACCTTTTATTAATATGCATCAAAGGTTTGTGTGTTTGAACCCAACAATTTCATTTTGTGAAGTATTTCTGTGCATCATCTTGCAATATTTAAAATGACAATTTAACAGTTTTCATGAAAACAAAATTTTCTCCACCTGCTTTGAACTCTACTCCAGGCAGCTCCACAAAGAAGAGCTCTTTCTGTCCGTGTTCTCCGTTCTCCAAGTCCACCGCCGCCACCTCGTTCTCCTTCTCCTCCCCATCAAAGTCAAACTCTTTTTCCACGAGGCGTTGGCGGATGTGCTGCATCTGTTGGCTGTAGCGGTGTTCCTCGCCCACCTGCTTCAGGATGGCCAGAGTCTGAGCCAGTTTGGTCCGGCCGTGCCAGGTGTAGCGGTTCTTGGCCGAGCGGCTCACCATGTGAAGACTCTCCAGCACATTCATGATGTCATAGATGCGTCGGCGCTCCACATCTGTGAGCGTAGGAAAAATAAAATGTCTTAACTCATTAGGTAAAAGCAACAGATTATGCATCTTTTTTTGGGGGGGCAAAAGCAGAACAAGTCATCTAGGATATGATGTATAATAACAGTTATTGCTAAAAAAAATAAGTTAAGCAATCATGAGCTGCAGTTTAAGAGCTTAATAGTCATACTGAGCTCAGTGGCTACATCATCCAGGCAGATGTCATTGTTGAGGGCTGGGTTTGGGTAATCTGGATAACGTGCGAGGAACTTGTGACACAGAAGCCCCAGACTCTTCTCTTTTCTGCTAATCATTCTCTCTGACTCTTCTCCATTTTCAGGCTCCTGCAAAAAAAAGCGAGAACAGCTACTTTACCATCTCAACATACCAGAAGACACTTATCACATCAGATCTAATTTTTTTTTTTTTTTTTTTACCTGTGTAGATTCAAGACTATCCCGCCCATCGTTGTCCATACAGAGCTCCTTTTCTCGGTTTCTAATCTCAGGACTAGCAGCACTGATAAGCATTTTGAGGTTGGAGGTGGGGGTCCAGGGATCAACAGAACCAACTTCCCTCCCTTTTTTAGGTGTGGTGAGGGGACCCATGGTGATCTGGTTGCCCACTAAGACTGCACACGAACCAGTTAATGTCTTTGGCGTTTTTGTTGTTTTTACCAGAACCTGTGGTGCAACAAAACCACCATCCTAATGTGAAAATAAGAAGACAGATTAAGATGCAAGACTGATACCCCTTCTGGTTAACACTGAAATGTAAGAATACCTAAATGAAAACATGAATACTTTTTATCTAAACGTGGTCATATCACGCTGTACTTATTGAGCTTTAAATGAGATTTCTGGGTCACGCTTGGATGTGCTGTATCTGTCAGTGTCCAAATTAGCGTAACAGTTTATTAAAGATCACATAAACTATAGTTATCAAGGAATTACTATGTTAAAGGTATAGGTCAAAACAATCAAATATTTTAAGAAAAAAATTAAATCTGCAAACCAGGTTTCTTCGCTATTATATTTATAAACTTTACTGATGTGTATACAATTTTTTAGAGAAGCCTTAACTCTTTTGGAGGTAATTATATTTGCCGGGAACCGACATTTTTAAACCGGCTCAAACAATTGTGAGTTTAATAACGTTCGGAGTGTCAATTTACCAAACACCCTGACCTTCCTTGTAATTTTTATTGATTTTTTTAATTAATCAAAACATGTTCAATATTGGCGGTAACAGACGTACGTTCCACCAAATCGCAGCCCCCTACGGCCAGAGCGGTACCGCCCTTTTTACTAAAGAAACCAATGAGAACGCGGCGCGAGGCAGCGTAGAGGAAGTGAAGAGTGTCCCGCGCAGGTAAACAGTTTTTTGAAATCCTTGGCGCGGAACGTGCCTATGACACAGCTTCGGCTTGCTTTACACTTTTAACAAGTTTTTGACGAACTGTTAATAATTACTTAGTTGAACCACGAGGAACACTGCTGTGTTTTTATACCGAGTCTGCTTTTACAGCGGAAAACCGTCCTACAGCTAATGGTGGGCGTCACGTACGCCAGCTACGAGCGCCCACCGAAACAGTAAAGCCGGATAAACAAGAAACATTCCAACCAGGCCCCAACTGGATTTCAAGAAACAATAAGTTTAGGCTATAAGTGGTTAGCAAATCAACACATCTACGTACAATGCGTCAATGGAAAAAATCACCAACTTTCCAGCCGTCTAGATCTGTTGTGTGCTTAAATAAAGCTCCATAATCTTAGAGAAGTACATAAACATACTCACCTAAATCCAAGAAATGCGTCTCTCTCAGAAGAAACTTGTCATCTTCGCAATAACGTGCTATGGAGTTGAGACAGTCTGGTCCGAGCGCCAATAAGGACTTTATTATGGGACTGCGCTTCTCCGCGTGCACAGAAGCGAAAGAAACATCAAAAATCACACAGAATTACTCCAAAGTCTGCGCGCCACAGCTTTTTCTCTTCCTCTGCCAGTAAGCAGTGGCCTCTTGGTCAACTTTACTACAGTTGTGAAAAGTTTGCCCAGTTGTGTAGGTGACCGGCAACATTTGGCCCGCCCAGTACGAGTATGCGCGCTCACGTCACACCCGCGCGGGGAGAAAGGCGGGCCCAAATCAGATACTGTAGCGTCACGTAACCTTTCACCTCCCGAGCAAGAGGTTCCATTTTAAAAGGAAGATAAAATACAAACACGTTTTCATTTATTTTCAGTCCAGGTCTGGTATCCGATCGTTCTCAGAGGAAGGTGTTTTTTTCTGATTGTTGGGGTACTCAATAATGATCTACTCAAGGCTAAAAAGTCACCTAACTGAAGTGTCTACATAGCAGAAAACTTGGCAAAGAACCAGTTTTAGATGCACTTTTTTACTAGTAGCAGCCAAGTAAACACATCATTTGTTCCAATTTCTTTAGCTTACTCTACGAAAAATGCCAAAAGTAACTCCGTTTCACACAAATAAAATAGCATACAAAGTGATTCCAAAGAGCTGTTAGTCGCAAACTTGGCTTATCTCAACTCTTAGAACAATTCAGTCAGGCTTAAAAACCTCATGTAGAGCAGATGAACAGTATCTGAAAGTCATGTCCCGTAGAAAAAAGAATAAAGATCTGCAAAGACATGAGAATCAGAAATGTTCTCAAGAGAAAAAATCAAACGAGTAAAAAAAGCTGAGGTTTCCCAAATTACACAACAAGTAGACTGAATATCAGTGACAAGTTTTAGAGTTACAAAAGTGGGTGTCCACAGCCATCTGTAAAACACAGTGGAGGCTCTGTCATGGTTTGGGGTTGCATTTCAGACAGTGGTGTTGGGATCCTGTCAAAATGGATGACATTATGAACACAGAAGTACAATCAGACTCACTACACAATAATCCTAACATCTGGAAAGTATCCAGGGTAATGAGGCAGAATGCCTATGATCCCAAACACACTGGCACCACAAAGAAAAGCTGAATATCCTTCAAGAAATCTGGAGAACTATTACCGAAGACTGCTTAAAGACATCTCAGGAAAGCTCAGGTTCAGGTTGTGTTGAAGGACACAGGTGAGGTACAGGAGAGCTATTCATGGCTAAAAAAAAATGAACAAATTTAAGCTCTGTTAGCTTTGCTGTAGGGTCTCTATCTTACAATAGAAGCATCTTAAGGTGAGTGTTGTTGTGATTTGGTGCTATATAAATAAAATTGAACTGAAATGACAACAACCAAATCAATTCTACACTCATTCACAGAGTCACAGTCTTAAATCTCATTTCTGGTCCGCATGATTTTTTTCTGTCCCCACTGTTCAGCATCATGCATCTCTATGGGATTTATCATTGTTTTAATAGCAGGAACTCCCCCAGTTTAATAATTCAGCTGATAGAGAATAACACAAACCGACGCTGGTACTCTGAATGAGTCATCTGTTTTCTGATCACTCACCAGAGAAAACTTTACAGAGTGCATTTTGGGTATATTTTCAAAGGTCATATCATCATATGGGAGAGGTGGCAGGTAAAAACAAATTCTAGTATATGAAAGGTCTTCTTTTTAGCCACATTTAGTGTCAAACAAATTTTTTATAGTCTTGATTCAAAGCATCAAGACTATACAATAGGGTTGATTATTATTTATTATTATGAGGACTGTTCAGGAAAAGGCTTGAGACAGAGATGAGGTACAAGCCAACTAGATTTCAGCACCAGCGTTGACAAACACAAACTAAAACAATGTGGCCCAGTGGTGGGACACGGTTCCAGTAACAGCCTCTAATGTCTTTCATAGACTGCTGCTAATTAACCCTCAAGCCATACCATTAAAATGATAAACAAAACACATAATTATCTAATAATATAACTTACTGATATTATTATATCAACACCATAGAGATCAAAACAACTAGTGGCCTAGAAACACATAATCTTTTCATTACTCGGTGTTACCTGGCACCTTTCAGAGGCACTAAAGACTCTCCTAAGGACGTTTTATGACGCTGTGGTGGCGTCCGCTATCTTCTATGTTGTGGTCTACTGGAGTGGTGGAATGGCAGAGAGGGACACAGGAAACTTAACAACCTGGTCCGCTGAAGTTTGTCAAGCAGGTTGGGGAAGAGAGGATGTTGTCTAAGCTAACATCCATCATGGACAACCACCCCCCCGAATGAGACTGTACGAGCACTGAGCAGCTCGTTACACCCACAGTGTAGGAAGGAGAGCTACCGCAGGTCATTCTTACCAGCAGCTGTCAGACTCTATAACATTTTTCTATACATATTTCATATATTGTTTATCTGTATATATGAACTTTAGTTGCTTATGTATGTTGGACCACTTTGTTTCTTTGTTCTATATTTTATATTACCCTTGCTATAAGAGGCGTGTAACACCCAAATTTATCATTCATGGGATAATAAAGGCTTATTCTATTCTATTCTATTCTATTAGCATGCACATCAGGTAAGTGTTAAAAGTAATGTTTTCTGGCGACTTGCCATACTAATCGCATTTTTGGTTTCCATGCAGACATTCACAAGAAAAGGCTAGGAGGCAGCCAACAAAAAATCCCTACGAAACAAATAATCAAAAAAATATGTTAAACTTCTTAAGTGTAATCTTTTACACAAATAATGTTCAAACTACCCATGTGTGTTATACTGAATAAATAAGTAGAGGATTTTATCTTCCTTTTAAAAGAGGATCTATACTACACACAGATATTAATAGCCACTATCACATGACAATAGTTTTCCCAGCTGGTCACCATGAGCATATAAATCTTAGCTGGTGTCATAGTTTCAGTCCAGGCGGTAATATCATGAGAAAAAGGATAGCCTTGACTCTACACATTTGCAAATTGAATCCTCCAAATTATATTAAAGGCACTTTCTGATAAGTCAGTATGCTACTGTTAAAACCTTTATATGGAACGCTGGTGCCGTATTCTCAACTGTAATACATTTGTATTTTTTTTTTTTTACATGAAGCTCCAAATGGTTGGCTGTTGTTCCTGCCTTTGTGTCAATGAAGGCTGTGTCTTTAATAATATGCATCATGTGAGCCCGCCATGAACGCAAACGCGGTGTAAGTGCAATATTTGGGCACAGGGACCTTTGGCAGGATGGACACAAAACATGGCATCTGTTAGTTGGTACTGCAAATATTTTTATGTTTGTTTGAGTGGAATTATTACATGCACTACAACAATAATATAAGAAAATTTTAAAAAGTATCCAGATCCTTTAGAGGTTTCTAAGCAGAAGCACAGACTCAAACAGTTCCTGTTATCTCAGCTGCCATGAAAGATTTGCCAGAAAATTAACGCCCGGATCTTTAGTCTAGGACACAGCTGTTAATCATTACATGCATGGATGAACGGGATAACCACATTATAACCACATTATACGGCTAATAACCAACATAGCTGCTTGATTAAAAGCTTTGTGTGGTTTGTCGTAAACCTGAATTTACATGATTTGATTACTGGCTTATTTCTGTAGTGCATTTCCGGGAACATTTCAGCATAACTGGAAAAATTATTCAGTGATTAAATAATTAATTGCAATTAATTTTCACCACAAATCTAGGCTATCGACTAATGCAGGTCCCATGGTTTTGGTTAATTTTGTGATAAGCTGCTTGGGCTTTTTTAGGCCTAAAACAAGACCCGCTGATAAAATATGACCTAGTCTTGATCTGTTGCAGTTATACGCAAGTGCAATTTGACTTAACTAATAACCACAATCCATCTTAGTGTTGATTGTAAAAAGCTAATGCCGCAGACTTCTGTAAAAGTTCTAGTTTAGAAACATATAGCTGTGCATTTGTGGAGAGAACATCGTAGTTTTCAGTCACTGAATTCAAAATTGTATAAGGGAATTTTCACAGGAAAATATCAGCAGGTCAGCAGTCCTGGACCTGAAGCCTAACGGACAATTTCTGTTTAAACAAGACAATGAATCATCAAAGCACGAAGTAAATCAAAAACTGAGTGGCTGGAAAAGAAGAAAATTATGGTTTTAAATTGCAGAGTTTGAATTTTACCCACTCATTGTCAGTTGTCAACACAACTATTTTAGTGGCTGTAGCTCAGGCAGTAGAGCAGGTCACCTACTAATTGTAAGGTCGGTGCTTTGATCCATTGCTGTGTGCATGCAAAAAGGATTTAATTTTTTTTTAGCATGCCAAATATCCTTGGGCAAAGTATTAACCCCAATTTGATCTCCAATGCATGAATCACAGTGTGAATGTGTGAACGTCAGATTAAAAAAGTGTCCGTGTGCATGGGTGAAGGAGGCAAGTTGTGCAAAGTGCTTCAAGCACTCAGAGTGCTAAATAAATACCAGTCCATGTACCAGGAAATGCTGATGAACTACAATGGTTCTTTGGGGGGATCGCATGCGAAGTCAAGTCAAGTCAGCTTCATTTAGCACATTTAAAAGACATCAAGTGTCGGCCAAAGTGCTGAACAGAGGAATAATAATGTAATATGTGACCAGCATTTTGAGTTATTGTTATTATTTTTTTTTATTTCTTAGTAGATGATAGAGGATATCTTAAGTTCTTGTTGTGACTGTTATTAGTTCGGATTCGAGTTTCCTTCTATCTTGTTAGTCATTGTTTATGGTTAAGTCCATCCAGTCAGAAGCTCCTAGGTTGCCTGCCTAGTTATAGTTCTTTGTTTATTTAGACTCCTTTGTGTCATCACCCCCTGTGTTAAATCTTCCTTGTTGTTTAGTGTGTCTTACTTGTCATGTTTTGTGTCTGCGTGGTTAAAGTTGTCAAGTTCGTGTCATGTCTGCGTCCCGTTCCTTTTTATTTTGAAAATCATCATATATCCTCATGTGTTTCCACTTCCCCTGATCATCCCCTGTGTGAATTTAGTCTGTGTGTCATTCAGTCTTTGTCAAATTGTGTGCGTTGCTTCGTCCATGTTGTATTATAGTTAATTCATAGTTCTCATAGTTGTTTCATAGTCTCTGAGTTATATCTCAGTTGTCCCAGTTTAATGTCGGTTTAATTTTCGCTACTGCCCATGCTGTTTGACTTTCGCATTCATGTTATCAATAAAAGGCACATTTTTGTTTAAGTCTCAGCTCCGTCTCCTTCTGTGTTCCCCCTCGCACTGTCAGCACCCGCTGCGAAGCCCAAAGTTGCCCCCCATTGTTAAGCAGATTTCATAAGCAGCTGTGTAATGACCCAATAAATGATCAGAAACACTCACCACCCTTCCAGTAATCTGTTACAGGCTTGTAAGAACAGGATCTACACATCCTCAAAAGGCAAATAAATAAATAAACTGAAGAAATTAGATTTTATTTATTTAGTGGTAGAAGGTGTTTTGCTAAAATAAAAGTACAAAAACAAACAAACAAACAAAATAAAACAAAACAAAAACAAAACAAACCATAACAATCCTATACTATAATATTCATTTCTGAAGAGTGTGTGATATACTGGAATTCTTTATATCACTTTGATTTTCCAACTAATAAAAGTAAGTCTAAATTTAATCACTGGGATCTGAATTTTCCCGTGTGGATCATTGAAGTCTGACATTCTAATAATTCGTCGTGTTGCCAATTCAAATTAGGAATGTAGACTAAAAAGTATAATTACCAGCTATTAGCGCTTGCCATGTCTCTAATTCCCCGCTAGATGGCAACAGAGCACTATCTATTGAGAGTAACCATAGAAACCTACGGCCGCCTTCAAGGATGTTGAGAGAAAACATCGGAGCTTGAAGCACCGCGTGACGTAATGCCAAGGCTGAGAACGCGTGCGAGCGGGACCTTGATGCTGCCTTCAGGAGCTCGTCGTAAATGATGAGATCCATGTCCACTAGGTAAACACAGCAAAAGAACAGTTTAGACAAAAAAAACAACAAAAAAACAAAACAAAACATAAGCCCAAATGTTTTCTCGCTAAGCATCGCAATCGCAACATCTTAAAATGTCATCCTCAAAGCATGCGGGACTTTGATAATTAATAAAAATACATGCGTTTTACACCACAAGCAGGAATGTGTAAAATGAAGGATACCTGAAATACAGAGGCACTTGAAAGTCATTTTCATTATTGTAAACGCATTATCAGCTCTCTTTTTAAGAGAAAATTATTTTGGTTGCAAATAATAAAGCCTACGAGGAGATGTAATTTCCGCGTATTGTAACAATCCAGCTATCCATCCCACGCAAGTAACATTTTCGACGGCATGTGAATGCGGCAGGGGGCTGCTCCGCTTGCAGCCAGAGGAGCGGACAGCTCAACGCACGAGGCAGGTACCATCTTCCACCGGGAAGGCAAAAAAAGCGGAGGAGAGCGGGGTGAGCTCCACATCTTACACCAAATTAACTTATTTCATCCTCCTCGTTTATTTAAACCAGCCAACTGCGACGAGTTTCCAGAGAGCTCAGAGCAGCAGCCGGTGCGTCAGACAGCCTGTGAGCTCTCGCAGATTCTCCTGCAGGGATGCTGCAGTAGCTCAAACCTTCGGCAAGCAATTTGATCAGTTTGTTTTAACTCTCGAGTTAACGAGTATCTGTTGTCAACGTGTAGCTTTGGCAACTTTGTGTGTAGAAACGTCCAGAAAGTATACAGCATGTTTAAAAGATCGTTAGAAAGTTGCTTAATTGTGTTTTATTAAGTTTTTTCTTTCTTTCTTTTTTTACTCGGCGCGATAGGGTTAAAAAGCCCACACCTGCAGCAATTAGCTGGCGGGTTTTGCGCCATGAAATTGTCTTGGATTGTAGCGTGTGAGCTCTGAGAAGTCAGCAAGAAACTACATTATTCCGAAATGTGTCGTTATCATATGTTAGCGTACGTATGGCTGCTATCTGGTCGCGTGTGCAAAGATGCTGAAACATGAGTTTGTCATCTCTGTTTTCTTCTTCTCTTGTTTACTGCAAGGTGCCATACACGTGACCGCGGAGCTGTGAGTGACACCAGCTCCTCTACATCAGATTTTTCTGGATGTTCTTTTTTGTACTCCTTTTGCTGCGAAGAAACTGAAACCTGCCGACATTTTTGTGGTTGTTTATAATAGCCAGCAGAGAAAACCAGGAGGATCACAGCCTCCTTCAAGAGCGAAGGTCTCTGCTGCTGTGATGTAATTAGGAGAGGGGCTCCTCCTGGTTGTTTCCAGTTCCCCATCTCAGCCCTGATGCTCACTTCAGGTCAACCCCTTGGGATCAGGAACCTTAAAGAGAAACCATCAAGAAACATTATGACTGACATGGAGCATGTGGCCCAGGTTGGATCCCCTAAAAGACTGGGTGTCATCTTTTTCATGAAGCAAAGCTGATAAGAAGGACAATTGTCCTTTTTTTTTTCTTTAAAGAGACATTCATGAACCATAAGTGGAAATTAAGTGGGAAGGAGACTGAAATACTCTGAGCAGGTATTTCCCTTCATTCCCTGTTGTAAAGGTGGGATATTTAGCTGTGGGAGAGCCCGAGTGAGTACTCAGTTACTTATGGAAAGATGGAGGCAGGAGCAGAGGCTAGCCCACAACAGCACCAGAGGAGGAAGCCTGTGTTGCATGGATTGGAGGACCAGAAAAGGGTGAGTGTGTATCTGCCTGCGTGGGTCTCTGTTGGCTTTACTTTACAACAAGGTTGTGTGAGGGTACGCAAGCTTACAGTTGAGCCATGCTTTAACAGTTGAATTTTGGCAGGGCGATGCATGAGATGTCAGTGAGGGAAACAAACCTGTTGCTCTCTCCTTTACCAAAAATGTTTGGCTTAATGCACAACTAAAAAAAACAACATATTCATTTTGTCATGGATGAGATTCAGAGGTCTGCAGGGAACCAACTGTGGTGGCAAATGAAGCAAAGCGTGATTGATTTAAAGCTAACAGTCAGTGAGAGCACCGAGGAGGCTGTGGGCTCCTCTTTGGGGCCTCTTCCCTGCTTTGTGGTTGTGTAGAGTTACTTCAGCAGTCTGTGCAGAGATTGATGGACCAC
>VUQR01035213.1:0-10496 GCA_015108515.1 Hemichromis elongatus | reverse complement strand
AGAGATTGATGGAGCACTTAATACCACGACTCAATTTTTCCTTGTTTCATCTTCGCTCTGCATTTTCTGCATGATGTTGATGTAGCGCTGTTGTAAGCTGGTAAGGGTTTGATTTTTAGATGAATGATTACGTTGTCCTCTGTAAGACATTTAAAAAACCCCTCTTTTTGTGTGAAGATAGAGATGAGCTGATATTCTCATTTGCCTGGGACAGTGCACAGGTCTGACAGATTGGAACAGGCACTAGGTGACGGACCTGTGCAGGCTAAATAGATGTCTGATTTAGAGCGCATTAGTCTTCATTTAAGGATGGGAGGCAGAGTGAATTTCTCATGCTCTGCTGCAGTGAGCAGGGACTCGACTGACTTATGGTTCACAGTATTTATCTTGCACACTGTTTACAATGTGTTTATAGCTAAGAGGGCTCCCCAAATTCTCTGGGTTGGGGATCGCGCCTGTGCTCCAGCACGTTGCAGCAACCATCCAGAGCAGCTGAGAGCTGGACAGCTGTCGAGGTTTCAGTTTCAAATTGTGTACAGATCCGTCAGATTTCTGCCATAGGTGCACCAGGGATCAGGTTTAAGAAGGAGGTCCATTTCCTTTCCTGTTTATCCCATGTCCTCTTGTCGCCCCATAAATTATTGATTTGATCAGGTGTGTTAAATTAGACACATGGGAATATGTAGAACATGAATATTAATTGATCCAACCAAAGTCCCAGCTGCTCTTTTTCAGTTTCCCAGGCTACTGAGTATCTCGCTGGATGCTAAGTGACACACCGAGGAACACGAGGACCTTGAAGCCAAAAAATCCATAAGAACCTTTCTGCATGTTGTGATTGAAGTGGTCTGAGAGGGAGCTTCTAGACTACTGTGCCTCCGCTGGGCTGCCAGATTTTAGAAAATCAGGCTGTGCCCATTCACAACCATTTTTACACAAATCGGGCGAGTAGTGCAAGGCGTGTCACATGAAACACGTACTTAGAGGGGATTCGTAGGTAGCATAACAACAGCAGTGGCTGCAATGACAGACATGTTCGCAAAAGTATATAATGAGTTTGGCAATAGTATTGAAATATGTCATGTGTCCAGAGGGGCACACATTGAGCACTTGTGAACATTGTAAGTTTGGTTGAAAACTTTATGTTGACATACCCTGTGTATATACCAAATTGATTAAATTCAATAATCCTCTGAATAGAGAAACTGTATATATCCACGCACCAGTCATAAAACCTAAAAATTTGTTGCTGACTTTCCCCAAATATAAGGTTATAAAAAGTGTTACACCTTGGAAGGATCTCTCCTCCTCATCTCTGATACAAAGCAGTATATAAAGAGGAAGATGTCCAGGCAGTAGGTAAGATGCGGTGATGTGACTTTGAGAAGAAATGCTTGCCCATTGGCAGGCATCTGGGCAATCCGGCATGAATTGGCTATTGAATTGGCTACCTATTGGCTCCTTTTTTTTGGGGGGGTACATATAAAATCCTACCTGGTTTTTTCCATCTGCTTCATTGCTGATATGGTAACTAACCCTGATACCATTCATAGAGTGATGGGGTTTTTTGCCCTTTGCATGCTCAGTGAGTTCTCAGCAGCGACACATCTAGTTCAATAGAAGCCAGCTGCAAACGTGACGGCATCATCAATTGGAAAACAGAGCGGGCCAGACGCTTGGCCGTCCCCAAGGAAAAAGGTTGCGCTACACTGGGCCAATATTCACCTTCCCTCTTAATGGACATCAAGCAACTTACATAAATTGAAAGCACTGATGTAGTAACGTTGACACACGGCTAGCCATTGTGAGAGAATTACCTCAGGCTTTCATGCAGAGATTCAGTGTCCCCTGGCAATTACCTAGGCTGTGTGAGTTCAAGATCCTATGTGATATTCACCCCAGTAGGAGGTAATTGGATTTTGTTCTCTTTGTAGATGTACTATGTTACATGTCCCCCTGCTTCATATATTAATGTTCACTGAGTAGCAATCATGGACATACATGGGAAGTAGTGGAGAATCATGGATGTATTTTATTGTATTGCAATGATGTTTCATTAAAGAGAAATACTGTTTTTTGTTGCTTTCAGAAACCTGTCCTTATGTAGCCACTTGGGATTCACTGAACATGGATTCCTTGAGATTAGAGCTTTAGTCTTAGAAATTGTCCAACTGCAAGAAAGGATTTGAAATATACTGTTACTTTGCAGCATTGTTGCAGAAGCCATTTGGTTAGTTCTTATGAAGTTTTACTGGATAGGAATGGATTTTTCTTCTTCTGACAAACTCTTGAAGGATATTGAAGAACAGGAAGTCAGTGTTGTACCACTGTTGTTGAGGTAGTGACGAGTTTCATCTTTAACGCCTTAATAACATTGAAGAATGTACAAGTGAAAGATCTGCTATCAGACTTTTTCATTTGTTGTGTTCTTGTGTTTGGCATTCCAGGGAAAAGTAAATGAGTGAAGAATTTCATGGTGGCCCATTTCAAGAATCAAGTGACGCAGTATAAACTGCTATAAAATGAAGTCACATTAAAAATTGTATTTTTTGATCCTGGGACAGGCGACAACCTCTCCACTAGGTCTTGGCTAAATCTGTAATTAACATAACATTTTATTAGAGTCAAAAACTGCCTGTAACACAGATGCAGGTAATTATATAACCATAAGAATGTAATGTGTAACTCTTAAAATGTTGCCCCACATTTCTGATAAAGTTGGGTTTCCTCTGACAACATAACTGTGCAGCACATATTCAACATTTTGAATTCATGCATTGTTTCTGCTCCGTAACACAGAATTGTGTGAGCCAGCGTGAAATTAGGTTGTAGAGATCTCAATGATTGTGAACTCCAGGTCCAGACAGGCATGCTTAATTTTTTGAAGAGCAAAAAAAGAAAAGAAGCTGATGTTTGATTAACAATTCTGTATTGTCTGGTGGTAGGGTAGGTGGCATATCCCAGCCTCCCATACAGCCTCACTCCTGAGAGAGTGCTAATGAAACACTGAATTCTCCGTTATTGAACTGCTGGTTGATTTATATCCTGACCTCACACTTGATTGTTGAGACATTACAGATTTAAAACACAAATGTCAAACATATGGTAAAGGTTCAGGCAGTGTTGACTTAACTCTGTTTTTCTTAGCCTTGCTTTAAAGCTTTCTACATGTTTGGTGAGAAAGCAGCGCCTCCAACATTTCTATTATCCACAGAGACAGAACGCAAATCAGGATTTTTTATGCTGAGAAAATGCACCAGCCTCAAGCAGACAGTAAAAGGACACTAACTGAAAAAATGGGCAACATTTCATTACTGGTTTGACATTAGATCTTAACTTCCGCCCTCCCACTAGCAAGTCCGAGAGATGATGAAGGGCATTCGGAAGGTGACGGAGACTATTGTGCAATGGAATCTGTTATTGATTCAGCTCAGTGAGAATGAAAAGGATTCTGACACTAATTGCTCAATCAGAGCCGCTGGAAATTATGTATTTATTTTCACCAGCTATTCTGACTGCTCATTAAGGAGCGTTTGATACGGTTGGGTGGGGTTCTGTAGGATAATGAGGTGTTTACCGTGGATGCGTGTGTTGATCTGCTGCAGTTATTCCCTAACAGCCTCATAATTAGCGAAAAGTCACAGAGGACTGGGAAACGCTACATGGCTTTTGTGTATTTTCTTCATAAGATGGACTTAATCTGTAATCTCAGGACACAATTTATACACAGTGGGAGAAACCTGGTTAGTGAACTTCAGAGTTTCCTTTCCACAGATGACAGCCTCTAGTGATGCCAGCTTTAAAACGGTTCGATGACACTTGTTGATAGGATACTGACCCTAGTTAGCCTAACAGTGTTTTGTTTTAGCTGTTTATGGAAGCAGCAGACCATGACACATGCAGAAATAAAAACTTACCTAATATTATTGTGGTGGACAGTTGCGCTGTTATTTAATACCACTAGTATAGCAGAGTTGGTTTCTATTAAATTTGTTTGTTTTTGTTGTTTGCCAGTAAGCTGTGTGGACATCCATCCAGCCATCCATTCATATTCACAGTGGCAGATGGTGAAGAATAGTAGCTCATTCACACTTTTCTTTAGCTACTACAGTAAGCATGCCTGAGGCAGGTTGGATATGCAGTTCAAAGTTTTATTAAATGAACCGAGGTATTCTCTGTGTGACTCTCGGTAGTAAAAATAGTTTCGAAGTAGATTCATCCGTCGTACATGCTCAGCCCACAAAATGAATGAAGAAAATAGGAGATGGCAAAGCCTACTTTTTTGATAATACTTTGAGCTGAAAGAGTTATGTCTTGATGCATGCTCAATCATCCAGGTAAGTAAATCTCAAAAGTTTGATCCTGTTGATCCTATGTAGCGTTTTCAGTAGGAGAAACATTTTGTCACTCATCCAAGTGACTTCTTCAGTCTCAGCTGACTGCAGGTTTCCCCAACCTTACATTTGCACAATGACTGAAACTGAAAGGAACAATGGGCTGTGAGGTCAGTTCATCTGTTTATAAGGTTGGGAAAACCTGCTGACTGCAGGTTTTCCCAACCTTATAAACAGATCAAGCTTCAGCTGAGACTGAAGAAGTCACTTGGATGAGTGACGAAATGTTTCTCCCACTGTGTCCAGATGAACTGAAAGAGTTGTGTCATTATGTGTGTTTTAGTTTTATCCTGAAGATTATCAAAGCACCATGAAGAGAATAAATAAACAATTGGCTGTTTTTTCTACAATGTCTTCTCCAACCATAAACATTTAGGTGGACATATGCCCAAGGTCACTGTAGCCGTACCCTCCCTGATCTGCCAACCTGTTCATTGGGACTCCAACATCTGTGCTATCGCTCAAATTTTTATAGTTGGGCCTGTCTCGTAAACAAGCAGTCAAAAGACACATCTCTGCTGTTTGCTCTGTAAGGTGCTTTTTTGTATTTTCGCTTTTTTTTTTTTTTTTAAACCACTGACAATGATCAGTTGTTGCTGGCATCAAACATATTTGAATAATGAGCCTTCAGTTTTTCTCTCAAAAAGAACCATTGCAGTAATATGACCCCAAGTGGAGACATCCATTAGATTTGGTCCTGAATCATCTCTCACTGTTATGTTGGCCTGTTGCCTAGATATGGAGAGCAATAGAGGAGTGACAATTTGTCATTGACAGGGTTTGATTGATTGTGCTTGCCAACCGCCCTGCTCTGCTGGTATCTGAAACTAATTGAATGTAATATCAGAGAGATAGGATAGCACAATGACAAATGAGCAGCCTTGTGAGATTGTTTAGGACCTATTGTAGGCATTATCCAACTATAACAGTTGCTCCTTGCTAGCTGCCCTCCGACTGTAGCAGTTAGATAAGTGATTGCTATCTTTAGTGATCACTGTGGGTTGTAGTGCTCATTACCTAAACTTAGCAGCTATGTAGCTGAAACAGATGTAAACCATTTTTCTTTTGAAGGTTTGCATTTAAGCTATGAAAAGGGGGCAGGATCTGGCACTTTGTGATAGGGAATGTCTGAATGTCATGAACAGTAGAGATGAGGGCTCTCTTAGCCATCGACTAAGCGTGTCTTGCAAACCAGGCAGCTGCGAAGGAGAGACGGGGATTTATTTTAGTGAAGGACTGTGTTTGCCCAGTCATGCAGCACTGACGAGCACTGGGGCTCAGGGGTTTGGACTGTGGATGGGAGAGGATGGGGGAAGAGGGGGTCAGAGGGTGGAGCTGGGACCAGGCATGGAGCTGTGAGGCTTGGGGGTTGGGAGGATGCTGCACTAAGGATGCTGCTTGGCCCTCAAGAGCCATCTGGCCATCACCCTCTCCATGCACCCTGAGGGAGGGTGAAGGACAGGTGGCAGCGACTAGTGGGATGGACTGGTCTTTGGTTATGGGATATCACGATTGGCTATGCAGGGCTCTTAAAAGTCAGACCCCTCACATACCACATGCCCACTCAGCTTCCAGTCAGGAAGGACATCTCTCATGACCCTGGGAATAAACCTTTTCAGACCATCCACTATAACAGTGCTTAATGCAGTGTTCTTTTTTGTTGTTAGCCAATTTTGAATTAAATAAATAATGAATTTAACTAAACATAAATGGGTTGAGAATCATCTCTTGCCACATCAAAGCACATGCACAGTTTAAGGAAAACTTCTCTCATGCAGAAAGCACTTTGTTGCCTGGAGCTGTCAAACACAGCAGCCGTACTGAGGAATCAATATGTGGAAACTACAATGTAATTTCAGCTAACGAAATAAAAGATGAATTAATCAAATGAAATGCAAGTGTGCACATAAAATTACAAATCTCTCCCCCCAATTTTATTTGCATGAACAGTTCTTTTCATTTAAAGCTGTAGTTTTCCCTTAGGCCTCCATTAATTTTCTCTCATGCTGGAAAAAACTGTTCTGAAGAACCAATAATTAACTTGTGCTTTTTTTGTTTGTTTTTTTTTAAATCGGTAATCAGGGAGAGTTTAAAGCTATACTTGAAACACATGAATCAACAATATGTCAGTGTTTCTACATTTTCATTAGAGTTCGTTTTTTGTAGTACGTGCGACAGCTCGGACAGAAGAAGAGCTGGTTGTGTCAGGAACACAACCAGCAGGGTATGTGATGGTCTTGCTGTCCTGACCTGCACAACATTGTAATCCGTGTCTGGGGGGTCAGTGGGCAGGATCTGGCTCAGTCTGCTTCAGGGGAGGTGCTTGGCTGATGAACAGGTGCTTCAGCTCGCTCCTGCGGTGATGGGATTTCTTTTTTGCTTTGACCGTTGTATGTTCACACAAGAAAAAAAATTGGTAATCATTTTAGCAGGTGGCCGTGAATTGGAAGCAGTCTTTGTAAATTAACGAATTTGTCTTCAGTGTTATTTCAGTGAATAATGAGGTTATAATTAAAGCTGAGAAGCAGCGTTTGTCTTATTACAAGTTAACCCCTCTCAGACATGATGACTTCTTCATTGTTTATTTGCTTCTGATCATTGGACAGTTATTCTTGATGACTTCTTTCAGTGGATATAATTTCTTTTCAGATTATTAGATTAATTTCATGTGCAGCACCTGTTTGGATAGCTTTGTGCTCATGTTGTGACTGTATGTGCCTGGAATAGACGGAAACGGCAAGGTGAGATTTTTGATATAAAAGAACGTTTTAATTCATTTTGATTGTCTCTGCTGCAGTGTGAACACATGCAACAGCAGAAGTTCAGCTTACGATGCTCCTTCTTTGGCTCGTTGCCTTAATCTGAGTCCACTAAAGTGTTTGTTCTAGAAAGACAGAGACCCCGTTATCTTGTGTTTGCAGTGTGTGTACAAGAAAGGGATTGAGCGATGTGTTTAGGTGGGGCTCTTCCAGCTTTTCCGTGTTATGTAGTCTCCAATCCTTGCCCTCTCTTCTTCATCCTGGGAAATACCGCATGAATTCAATTTTACACACCAGGAATTTTCTAAGTGATAAGGAGGGATTGGGAGGTGGGGGGCTATTTGTCATTTGTAGCCCCAAATGGGGAACTGCAGGTTCCTCGGGTTCCTCCAGCCACTCAAACACTCCACAGCCAGCCTAAAATTACCCCCACCTCCATCACTGAGTCAACAGTTTAAATTTGGAGAGGATTTCAGTCACTGTTACAATCGAAGGCTTCAGACAAAGGAAAGTGAAGGACACTTCACTTTTGCCACAGTGGCCACCTTTATTATGAGGCAGATTTCCACCTTGTATTTGTACATATTGCTTGATGCGTTTTGCCTGCAGGGCTGAAGAAGATTGGCACAGTGAAACGATCAATGTACTAGAGATTTAAAAATAAGCTCAAAGCCTTTTTTTCTGGAAGGAAAATTTAATTTTTTTTTAGCAGTTTGCCAATATTTTCATAATTTGTATTAGTTTTTTTTTTTGCATTCGTATAAAAATGATAAACTAAATGTGCAGTAACACTCTGTGGTGTGATTTCAGTTCAGTTAGATTAAATGGGTATGTTTTCCTGTGATTGTTAAATTCAGTTTTGGTTCCCTAACTAGGAAACACCGTGGACAGGAAGCAACTTATAGGGGAATATACATAAATTTATAAAAAAGTGAACAGTTTTACTTATACACCGCACTTTCTCCTGACATCCATACTTCATTTGTTGTGTAATGGCATTAATGACAATACCGCTGGGATAATTAACTTTTATATCACAATAGGGCATTATGTATTCAGAATCCAGAGTTTGTTGTCCCAGGGGATCCTGTCATGTTGTCTTTACAGCTGCAGACTGCTGCCTCAGCATTATTTTGGAGGGCTGTGCTGCAGACATGAAACTCTGCTGTATTTGAGCCATTAAGTTCCTAGGAGACCACTAAGCTAGCTATTAGAGCAGATGTTTTTCATGTGACTTTGCTTCATAATCACTGCAAATAGATGGCAGCTGGTGTTGGTAGGCAGTCAGAAAGGGGAAAGCTAGCTTCTTTTTTTTTTTAGAAAAATATTTTTTTAACATTTAAATTTAGACTTCCAACATAGATTCATCTGTAATATCTATTGAACAGTAACACAGTGAAACAGTGCTTCTAGTATCAATTGTTTGATGCACCGAATTGATACAAGGCGGAAATTGCTAAGATTTTGAAATCTGTATCAGGTCAAAGTTGACTATCTTTTATTTTTATTTTATAGTGTGAAATAAGCTGGTACAAACCAGGCTCCTTGGAAAAAGATAATTGTGTGTTTATTGTATAACTGGACAACACTTTGACTAAGGTTATTTAAATACTGGTTTGAAAATCTGATGGATTGAGAGCAAAATGAGTTTAATACATTGAAGCAAGAAAAGTACCCCCTGGATTCATTTCTGTGTATATAAATTAAATCAAGTTGAAATTTACCCAAGAAAATCAGATGAAGTGCAAACAATGGCATGGAAGAATACATTTGCACAAGTTAAGATTTTTTTCTTTTTTATAACTGTTGGATAATCAAACAGTGATGCAGCAGTTTATTTACTTCAATTATTCTGTTGTGATGTACGGATCCTAAAGTCACTAAAGCTCTTTACAAAGTCTTCATAATCTAAAATACCCCAACTCTCACTTCAGATTTTCACGTCATTTGTAGCTTGTGCTTATACATTCCAACATCTTGCTTAAGGTGAGTCTATTGAGTCAGAGAAGGTTGATGGAAGTCTATGAATTAATTCGTCAATCTGTAATGAATAATCCATTGATACACTTTTATTGGGCTTTATTTGGTAAACATTTGTTTGCATTCTGCCCTCTGTGACAGAGCAGAACATGCAAGAAAATTGGATAGCCAACTAGTAACATCCCCTACACACCAGAATTGCCATAAGGCTATATCTCTGTTACCTTAATCTAGGCCACCTAACTCCATCCCCCTCCATCCCGTCTCCTACAACTACCCCCATTCTAGTATCACTTACTGGCATAATCAATACAGGCTCTCTGCTGTTATTGATCCTGGTACGGTGTATACACAGCTGCCGAGACCATACTGTGGCCTCCTGCCTGGAATCAAACACCCAGAAAAGGACACTTGATCACCCACACCTGGTTCTACTTAGCCATCTCCAACATGTATTGAGCAAAAAGAGATTAGGGTAGAATGCAGACATCAAAGGCTCTTGCTTTATACAAAGACAATTAATGAATGTTTGCTAGGAAATCTATGACTTTCTTTCACAGCTTGATGGAGGGTGCTTCTGAAGTGTGACTAGAGAGCTATATAGAGACTGATGAGTAATTAGAGTGCTAACCTTTGATTAGTTCTTAAAATGTTAAAAAATGTTAAAATGTGTTAAAATGCCAGCCCCATCCTGGCTTCAACAACGCTGACTAATGGAAGTCTGATTTAGGCTGTTGATTATGCTGCCATGATTTTGGCTTTGCATCTCTTTCGGCCTGTTTACCCACCTGTGTTTGTCAGGCCTTGCAGCTTTTTCCAGTAGATTTCTTTCTGTTTCTTGACCACATTCTTTTTTGCCAGATTTTGGATTATTTGCTTTCTTTGGACTTTGTTGGACTTTTATCCTACCAGTGTCATGCAACTTTTAATTTACAGCATCATTAATGATATATTTACTCTGTCCGTTTGACTCAGAGTCCAGCATTTAGCTCCTAAACAAAGCTCGTTTAAGAGACTATGCTTTAAAACAACTTGGTCCATTAATCAGTCTGTTCTGAACAGTATCATATTAAAGACCCATATGCAGTATTTTGAGACAGGGAGGTGCAGCAAGCACAAGGCATCTGTAGTGACACTTACTGTAGAACAAAATGTGCTACATAAAAATAACATCGGTACTTGTGATCAGTTCTGGTATGGACATGTTTAAAGCTGACTGAGCTTCACAATCAAAATCATATTTACTACTATGGTTGTTTAACGCACATATATTTTTATTGGTGTAACCTGCTCCGATGTGTCTGGTGACTAACCTTCAGTTGTTTTTTTTTTTTTTTTTTTTTTTTTTTTTTTTTTTCAGTGA